>JASANA010005103.1:0-83104 GCA_030248095.1 Ptycholaimellus sp. GST1_10
ATCTGTTGAAGGCTCCAGAACCGCAGACTTGCTGCTGGTGCCAGCAGACGAATGCTCAGGACCAGCTTCTGTCAGTCTGAAAAAACATGCATTCAGAAATTGCACAGCAAATGGTAAATTAAAATACGATGTTTCCGCCACTTCCTCTTCATCCAACCCCTTCAAAGGCATCACATCATGTTAACCGTCATACTGAAGTTAAAGTTGGCATACACTGGGAGCAGAAATGAATGAATCGTTGTTGGAAGAGGTTGCGAGACCTTCCGAACTCCTTGTCCAAAAGGTCAGATTGGTCAGCTGACAACTCGCACCTATCCATTTGGTACTTGACGAAGGAGACAAAAAGTACATCACGGTTTTGTCTCTGCGTGGCTGCGCTGACGAGGAGGGCAGTCACTGCGGTGGCCAGGAAAAGCAGTATGCCGAAGTGAAGGAAGTGTAGGCGGACGATGAAAAAGGGTCGTCTGTCCTCCTCACAACGACTGGGTGGTGGGTAGGCCACCTGCAGAGTGAATTGCAAGCACCCTACCAGAAAGCCCAGCATCAGGCCCCAGAATGCGCCCTGAAAAGACAATTGAGGGTAAATTCTTGGAAATGTGTTTCCAAGGTCAACCGTCTCATTGGTTTGAGGCACGAAGATGGCGAGCACGAAGATGGCGCAGATGGGCGGTGAGAGGTAGGAGGTGACGGCCTGTAAGCAAGGATTGAGATTGCCAGGCAATTGCAGCTGAAGATACTTGGATGTAGTCGAAGAGGCGAGCATTCCAGACGGCGTGGATGACGGGGATCCAAATGGCGCTGACCACGCCCAGCAGGAGCACAAAGAGGCGGCCTACCACCACCAGCTCTGTCTGATAAATCACACTGAGGATCACAGGCAGCCGCAATCTTGCTAGGCTGCTTTATGGGGTGCTTTGTGATGTGGTGTTTCATACTTCAGCTCAACCAAATACCTAGTACTTTTTTATGATCCATGGATACAAATAACGAATTTATGATGCATTTTTATAAGCTTTAAGAATTTGAAAATATTTTTCACGACAGAGCCTTAGAAGGTGAGCGTGTGCATAATGGCTGTGAGAGAGTAAATTGAATGCGGTACAGTGCGTACCTCAGAGGTTCGACTGGCTCTGTCCGCCAGATTGGCCACTGGCTCATCGCTGAAGGCTAGCTGGGCGAGGCATGAGTAGAGGCGCTGCTTGAGGAATGAGTAGACGTCCACGGTGAAGATGGTGGTGGCGCTGTTGTAGATGGAGGTGAGGGAGGACATCAGCGCCGACACCATGCACGCCAGCATCAGACCCTTCAGGCCTGCAGTCCTCCTCATCTCCTCTTCTATCCCATAGGGAGCGCAGCAGTTGACTAGCAGCACAGGTTGATCCAATTACCAGGAGACGCTCACTTTGAACAGTTGTAAAAGGAAATTTCCAGACCCACTAGTAGTCTTTACAACTGATCAAAGTGAGCGTTTCCTGGTGGTTGGATCACCCTGTAGAGTGAGCTGAAAGTTAAGGCTAAGTTCGGCATAGTTCCCGTACCAGGCGGCATGAGCTTCATGATGAGCAGCGGATAGGCTGAATTGGTGCAGCCGTGAGCGTTGCCACAAACCGACTCACAGCTGGCCTTACTCGTGCAGGCTATTTCTGCAGACAGAGATCCCATTGAACGGAAAAGGGTGTGAACTAGCGAACGAAGAACATACCAGGGAAGAGAACTCGAGCAGCCATGCCGGGTATCACCAGCATCCAGAAGGGCAGGAGCTTGAGGAATGCCGCAAACACCGTGCCAGCCTTGGCATGGGTGAGATTCTTGGCCGCCAGAGTCCGCTGCGTAATCACCTGGTCACAGGCCCAGTACCACACACTGCACCCTTTCCGTCACAAATCATCCCTGGCATCGATTGGGCGACCTGCTGATGGTGATGCCAAAGACGACGCCTGGCCAAGGTGCCTCAAGGTCAGAGGGGTGCCCGAGGAGGTGCAGAGAGCTTTCTCCAGGGGTTCCTACAAGCTGTAGTGTCTTTTGAAGGATAGTTCTGCCTCGCAGTTGCTACCAGCGCAAAAGCCTTCGCTGTCCACTTGAGTAGCGTTGGCGGTTGCATTGGCATGCAGATAGCAGTCCAGCAGGTTCTTGAACCCGCCCAACTCTGAGAGGCCTTGAAAAGAAGGCAGGATACAGAGTTCGAGCAATGGATGAGAAAGAGGCCAGGAACTGATGAACATGAGCATCGTGGAACCGCAGATCATGATGACCACTTGAACGGCATCTGTGTAGATCACCGTTTGCAAACTGCAACGCCAATTTAGGTCAGTCATGATTGGATCAGAGCAGTATTATTTTTATGTACCCGCCAACAATGGTAAAGATGCAAGAAAGGGCCAGTCTTATTAGCACTGCTGTATAGGTATTGAAGCCTTTCATGGCCACTTCGATGAACAGGGCACCCGCATAGAGATCCGCCTCAAAACTTCGATGCAATTGCAAAGTGGGTGAGGGATTGAACAGAGATATTGACGGAGATCTTGGTGGCGATGTAGAGGAGGAGTGAGAGGAAGGAGAGGAATAGGCGAATGCGCATCCGCCCGAACCGCCGCCCAATGTACTCCGGCATCGTGTACACTCCAGCTGCCCTGTACACCTACAATCCCTCCACTTCAGCCTACATCCCCAGCTCAGCAATCACTAACCGGAACAAAAAGGTAGCTGAGCAGCAGCAGGGTCACGATTGCCTGAAAAGACAGCACAAATGAGACCTGAAAGTTGAGTTTACAAGGTGATCCAGCTACCCGGAAACGCTCTCTTTGATCAGCTTTCAAAAGACTTCTACTAGGTCTGTGAATAAGTTTCCAATGGGAGCATAAGCTTCAATTTGAGCCTCCAATTTCCAGACCCACTAGAAGTCCTTTGACAGCCGATCAAAGGGGGGCATTTCCCGGGCAGCTGGATGACCCTGAAACAGAGCAGGACATTAAGTTCGTAGCCAGCCACAGGGAGGCCACTGAGCGCCGCTGAGCCCGGAATGCCGATGAAGTGGGCGGAGCCGATGTTGGAGGCGAAGAGGCTGGCACCCACCAGACCGAAGCCCATGCTTCGCTGGGCCAGGAAGTAGGTGGCCATGCTTGCCCCACTGGATTGGTTGGCTTTCACGGCGGACTAGAAGGATTGAGGGGTTTGGCTGGAGCTGAAGAGGGCTGGGAGAGAAGGGGGCAAACCCAAATGCCGACCACGAGGACGATGAGGAAGTAAAGACATGTGACGACCCAATCCCAGCCAGCCATGCTGCGATCGATGGCCTCTAAAGAGTAGCTGGGGCACTTCATGCTGGAAGTGGAAGCTTCTTTATAAGAATAGGATTGGAGTCTTGAATTGTTTGTGAGGGAATTCTTTGTGCGTCAAATGGTCGAATGCCGAGAGACGAAAAGTGATTACAAGGCTCAACAACTGTTTCCCCGTCGAACTGGGTTAAGGTGATCTATCGGTCACAGCGTGCGGTAAAATGAGTGCTTTGCTGTTCTTTCACTGAACGACGAAAGTGAAGCTTGGTAATTGCAAAAGCAGGCCCAAACGTATTGTGATTTTTTTCAGATTCTTTACTAGATTTACTTGTCATAATTTGCTAGACATTTAGTTCTGATAGTTTACTAGTGCATATCGGATTAGCTCTGAAATTTCTTTGCGCCACGCTCTGTTCTCGGTAAGTAAGGCAGGCGAGGCGATGAGGTATCCAGGTTTCAGTATCCAAATGCATGAAGTTGATGTTCTGGAAAAACAGATGCTACAGTACGTGTTTATGCGATTAGCATGTATGATAAAGAGGAGGTGAGCGCGATCATTGAAAGTTAGACATATATTACCATTGTCTGCTGCTCATTTTACAATTTGCATGTCGTGCACTGATTGTTTATTTATGCGTTCGAAAGTTTTCTTGATATTTTATCAGCACTAAAAACGAGAAATGCAATGTGTTTAAATGAGACATAGAGCATGCACAGTTGAGGCAAAAAGACCAAGTGCAGTTAAGAACCATATTTGGCTGGAACAAAACGCTGGTTTTTTGAAGCATTTTACAACGCAGGTCTAGAACTTTCCTAGAATATACACTCAAGCTTGAGGTATGTCAAAATCGTCGCTTGGTTCGCCGGGTAGAACTCTATTTGCACAGTTTGCTTGGCCCACTGCCTAGCCCGTGATATTTTCTTTCAGTCCTTTCTTCAATTTAAAATATTTTGCCGTGGCTCCACTCCAGCTATTATGAGTAGGGATGATGAAAAAAGTGAGAATGACCTCCAGCAGATGAGGGTCGATAGCGGGTGAGCAAAGACAGGCCTTTCCTCGTTTCTGGCAGATGCGGCAAGTGAAAGCACCCAGTCGGCGGCATCCATAGCCTAAAACTAAAGTACCTGCCAGCAAAAGGGGTGTCTCAAGAACATATACTCATGCGAAAAGGATTATCGTAGATTATTTCATTCACAGGTGCAGGCTTGCTAAGTAAGCGCTAAACCTGGGCTTTGTTTGCAGGAGGTGCAGAAACTCAACTGACAGCTGACACAGGAAGCACAGTTGCTTGTGGACAGGTGGCGATTGCACCTGTAGCAGCTATGCTCCGGACCTAAAAAGCATCAATTTTTCCTAATTTTCGCTAATTTTTAATTATTTTTAATTCTGACCAGTTGATTTCCTAATGCTTCCTGTGTTTTTTGGTTGTATATTCTAAAGCAATTATAGGCTCAGTAATTTCAGTGTCTGCCAAACAGTCAGTAAGATTAAAATCACAGGAAACTTCGTTTTAACTGCTGGAAAACATGCGGAATACGCTGTTAGTTTAGAGATAAATTTATCTGACCCAGAGTTTATGATGAGCGCGTAGAATGTTAAACCAGAGTCATAGCGTCTACAAATAGCGCAGCCCGTGCCTGCGAAGTAGTGAGGCGGATCAGCTTCTTCGAAAAGCCCATCGTCATCGCTGTCGCCACCGTTTCCGTCTATCCACTTTCGCATTTTACACTGGCAACACATTTAGAATTAAGTTCAGAGCCGATTGTTGCCGAAGTTTGCCTCGTAGAGGAGGGCCAGGTGACTGGGGTTCAGCTCCTGCTTCACAGTGGCCACTTCGCCGAGGCTGAAGTCTAGACACCTGGGCAAGAGCTCCTTGAATAGGTCCACCATGTCGTACTTTCCAGCTAGCACCAGCAGATCCAGCAACTCTTTGCTCTCCGAGTTTACGCCTAGAACACGCAATCAGGTTGGCTAGCGTGGCTATTTAAATCAGAACATTTTTTTAAAAAATGAAACTTTTTACTATTGTAGGTTAGGTTTTTTATTTTAGTTCGCATTTTTGTGGGTCGGTGCGCCGTATTTTTCGTTCAAAAAATATGTAAATTTCGTAACTTTTAAGGAAGTCGCGTAGGAAAGTTGCACACTGATCGCGAAGCGCCAGCATTTTGTATTCGTCAGCAAAGCCGAGTAAAACGTCAACGTTGTCCCTATTAACTTTACCCATGCGAGGCGTTGGAACCATGCAACGTAGCATTTCCACCACGTCCTTGTACCTTTCAAATCAAGATTCCTCATATACAGCTATCCTTCCAAACCATCTGTCTTCTTGTCGATTCTATAATTCTTTAGTAGTAACGGACATTGTTCCGATAGACTTGGGCTGGCGCGAGGGAGCGTAGCGACCGTCAGCGCCCAGCCCCTCTTTTCGACCTAGGTGTACGTTTTCGGGGTTATTGCTAGATCTTTATTTTGATAAGGCTCTAGCTCGTCACAGGGAGTTTCAATCTTTCTAATTCTTTTTGCATTGGCAAGAGCATCATCAAATTGACCAAAACTCGCGAGAAATCGCTGAAAAGTTGCAGAATTGTAGTAAATTTTGTAAAAAACCATTTGTCCGAACTCCTCCTCCTCCTCCTCCTCCTCCTCCTCCTCCTCCTCCTCCTCCTCCTCCTCCTTCTTCTTCTCCGCATCTATTCAATGGACGATAGTAGGTATTCATTTCTTCCCCCACTCACCCCCCCGGGTCCTTGGGCCTCATGTATTATTGACTTTTATTCATAAGTCTTCAGTTAAACAACAACGTATATGCACCAGTGGCTTAGTGGTCTAAGTGAATGAACAGCTGGTTGAATCTGGGAGGTTCGAATCCTTCTTTGGCAATTATTTTATTTTGGAAATTTTAAGTTGAGAAAACAACTGGTACCATCGGCAGGTCAAAATTAGATCTCTTTTTTCCCAAAATCGATTGCCCTAAGTATAAATCATGAAAATTTCATAAAAATATGTTAGTTTGCCAATAAATTTTTATTGTATTTTTGATTTTCGAATCTTTTCTCTTTGTTATATTTTTTAAATAATTTTGTTTTTTATTTATTATTTATTTTTTTATCCAATTATATCTCAATTTATTTTCGATTCTTTTATGTTTGTTATATTTTTTAATGAGTTTATTTTTTTTCATATGTTATAAAATAATATAAATTTGTATTTATACATTTTACACTATATTAAAAGTGGAAGAAATAACTGGTACCATCGGCAAGCCAAATATGGGTCTCTTTTCTCCAAATTTTGGAATTGCCTCGAGCAAAAAGTCAAGGAAATTTATCTACTACTTGTGGAATCTGCTGCGTCATCTGCATTTTGTTTTTGGGCGCGCATGGAAAGAGACACTGAACTGCGCGCCAAAAAACAAAATGCAACTGTCCAAGCAGCAGATTCCACAAGTAGTAGATAAATTTCCTTGACTTTTTGCTCGAGGCAATTCCAAAATTTGGAGAAAAGAGACCCATATTTGGCTTGCCGATGGTACCAGTTATATTTTTATTTGACTTTTAGGGACTGAAATGGTATTTGAACCTGTCGTTTAGTCCAGGAGCAAGTTGACTAGTGGTTTAGCTAGTGGATAATTAGGAAACTTTCGATAACCTCTTCCCAGGCAGTGAAATCTTTCTTTGCTCACTTTCTCGCCAGCCTGATCGACTGCCGCTTTCATCTTTCTCCAGCATTTTGCTCATCACTGGACTCCATGAACAAAGCGTATCCTTTCAACCGGGTCAATCGTGTTCCGAAAACTGGTGCTAAAGTTAGAGATGGCTGGGGTCACATATGTGCTAAAAGTTATTTACAATCTAAAAAAAATAAACGAAAAAAGAAACAAATAAGAACTGTCACCTTAGGCGCCCATAGTTCTTTGTCTTCCACCAAAAGCAATATGTTGAAGGTCTCTGACTTGAGCAGAAATTCCGTTGGCACCTCTATGCGAGGTATCTTCAATTGTCAGGCATTTCCACCCTTCGCTTGGCATAAACCGATATTAATAAAGCATGTAAGGCATAACAAATAAACAAATTTAATTTTGTCTTGTTATTTTTTTTAATTAGCACAATTTAAAAAGTGCATTACATTGTGAACATTTGTTTGACGAGGAAAGAGGAACAAACTTGTTGGCAGCAGGTTTCGCCGGTTAAGCCAGACCCTGTTGCTCTGACACATCCATGACCCAGTAACACATGGATGAGAATTTTGATCTTGGATAGGAAATTTGGAAATTATATGCTTCTTTAAAATAAAATACCTTTTCCTCTCAATTTCAAATTTTTTATCTTGACACTTTTTTTTGAGAATTTCTCCAACCTTAGCTGGGGGGCCTGACTTGCTATTCCTCTTCTTCTTGGGCGGCATTTTGCTCGTGGAATCACAGGAGCTGGATTTTGAACAGAGCTGGATTTCTAGAGTGAATAGAGACTGAAAGATCCCCGGGTAAGCAAGATGAAATACGTATTCAAGCCTCCTGTTACACTCGACATTGAACGAGCGAGCAAGAACTTCCTGAAATACGGTAGCTGAAATTTCCTTCTGCAAAAAACTAGTCACCTTTTTAAAACGACGTAATAGTTATTATCACTCCAAAAATCGAAAATTCCGGTGTGCAAAATGCCATTAAAGGAAACTTCAATTTTTTGATTTTCAACTATTTCGTGTTGAGGTTCTTAAACCAGCTACATACAAACTCAATCCAAACAAAAACTTATCAAACCAATCTCCATCTTTCCTGGCCAAAATACCTGCCACAGCTTGCTCTGCACGAATTCTAATCGCCAAAACCAATTCCAATGTCAGCTTCGGGCAGCCCTGCCTCTCCGCTTGTAGCTCTTTCAGCTCATTCCCTCCAGACGAAGCCCAATCCTAGAAAACGAACACCAATGCTGGCCCTGCTTTTCCTCCTCACCCTTCTGGGTCCCACGGCTGCCGGTTGCTTCCCAAGACCTTGGCAGATCTTGGGGACAGTGGACAATGCTCATTTGCAGACAGCTGGACCAGGACCAAGGTGACGGTGTCAGAGTCGCTGTGTCGCCAGTGCGGTTTCTATCACGCGAACAGGGAATGCGCGACGCTTTGGCCCATCGATCATCCCATCCGCGTCTGTCTGCTGAGCTTCGACTGTCGATACAGCGCGCGCAACTACTGTTGAGTTGGAAGCGATTTGTTTTGGTGGCATTTGATCCTTGAGGTTATTGATTGGCGGATCGACCATCTTTGTGGGAATTGGCGAATAGCTTATTTCTGGAAGTGAAATTGAGAAGAACAGAAAAACACATCTCGATGCCGAAAATGCTGGAGGATAGTTATTTTTGCTGTTCTTATTATTTTTTAAAATTTTCCGAAAAGTGCCAGCCGGAAAGTCTATCGCCATTGTTTTCAAAATCCATCAAATCACATGCGATTCAAGGCACCATAATGACAGGAACATCAGCCTCCGAAGCATCAAGCCGGACGAATGAGATTGTATAAAGGAGGTCTTGAAAAGGCGAGACCAAGCTGGAAAAGAGCCCGAGTAGTAGCTGGTCATGGACGGGCAGAGGAGGACAAAAGGCAGACAGGACATCGAACCCCTCAGCCTAACAAGGCCAGAACTGTAAGCAAGGCTGCAAGGATGGCCAGGGAAGGAGCGAGGCCGGGCCCAGCCAGAGTGCAGTAGGGTAGGTAGACGCGGGTGGGCCGCTGAACGGCCTCCTTGACCTGGGACCAGGCGGTAGCACCGCACTGGTCGTAGATCGGCTCCCGGATGCACTCCATGTACTCCCCCAGCACCCTGACAGTCAATGGCATGATCACTCCTTAGTCTGATGCTATTTGTAGCCATTGCGAGTGGGAGCGAGGGGAAAGACAAGATTTGGGGAGCTATAGATTTCGATGCTAGGCGGAAATTTCTTTGGAGAGCACCTCATTTTGATCTCATCCTTGGAGCATTTAGATGAATTGTATTCCTTCAAACTGTGCTCTGGATGAACACCCCACCCATCCTTCTAGAGTAAAGGGCGATAGAAGACCAAAAGAAAATAAGACTAACGAGCAAGCGCGCTCCCCCTGTCTCAGGTCCGCATAGGATCCTCCACGAGCGTCGGCGAGGATGCGAGCCTCGCAGGAGATGATATCCGATCGGGTGGCGGCCTGAAGGAAGCAGTCCCAGTTGTTGAGCATGCCGTAGTAGCCGGGGCCGCAGACGTAGTCCAAGGCTGCGTCCGCCACCGCGTACTGCGCCTTCACCGGCTCCACCATCCAACAGCGCGCCTTGTAGTTCCCAGCCTCCACGCACTGGTTGAACCGCTTGTAGGACCTGGCAAGGGAGGTATTGAGGGGGTTCATTTGAGGAAGCTGAGGGGGTTGAAGCGGTGAGATTGGGTGTACTGGCAAGGGAGGTTGAGGGGGCTCTTTTAGGGTGGATGGGTATGAGGTATGGGGGCACCATTTGTAGGAGCTGCAAGGGGCTTTGAGGGGGCTCATTTTGAGGACATCTACGATGAGGGAGGGATGCGATGGGAGGTGCGAACACCTCGTGGGGAAGTGTAAAACATTGAGGCGGATTCATGAGCGGATGTGTGAGAGTGAAGGAGAGTACTGGCAGATGTTGGAGAAGTACTGGCGGGAGCGGCGACGGATCTGCTCCCAGGTAAGGGCGTCGGGGCTGCCGCCGGAGGAGGTGAACACGCCGAGCTCCTTCAGCTCCGCGGCGCAGGCGGCGATGGCGTTCTGGCTCCCAGCGTCGCAGACCCCCACATCGCTGTTCCAGGCCCACTGCGCGCTGGCTCTGCTCACTGCAGCATTGTTCAGGTGGGCTCACACCTAGTTTCCCCCCATGGCCAAACCCCCCCCCCCCCCCACCATGGAGGGTTACCGGCCCACCAAGGGGATGACCCCCCCCCCCCATGAAGGTTTCCCCCCCCCCCCCCAAGATTTTACCTATACCCACACACCCTGCGCTAACTCGTCCCCAAGTTGATAATAGGTGAAATTGTGTCTTGGGGGGGGGAACTAGTCGTCAAAACTCTTGGGGGGGAACTAGTCCTCGATTTCGACGACTAGTTCCCCCCCCCCCCCCCAAGACACAATTTCACCTATTTTCACCTAGTTTTACTGCTGAGCCGTATCAACTAGGGGACGAGTTAGCGCAGGGTGTATGGGTATAGGTAAAATTCTTGGGGGAGGGGAACCTTCATGGGGGGGGGGAAACCTTCATGGGGGGGAAACTTTCATGAGGGGGGGGTTTATTGCTTGGGGGGGGGAAATCTCATGGGGGGAAACCAGGTGTCAGCCTTCAGGTGATGTTGTTGGACTTGGTTCTTTTTATTTTATATTTTATCGTGAGAGAAGAGACATTAGTGGGAGTTTTGCGCTTGCTTCGCCCGATTCCCGCAAGTTTCAGCTCGGTTTTGCCTTTTTGTTTTTCTTGGCAAAAGGAATTGTGTAAAAAAGTCCTTTGAGCTTTTAGCTGAACCAGAAAGCTTGAGGAAGGAGAACAGGTTGGATTGAAGGAGGGGTTTTTGATTGTTTGATTTCCGGTGGGGCCTATTGAATAGGACTAGACAGGGTTGTTTGGAGGGGGTTGCAGTGCAGTAAAGCCTAAAGGCCAGACAAAGGGATAGAAGTGGAGGGGGCTTTTGCCGGAGGAGTGGAGGTGGAAGGAAGAGGCTGGAGTGAAGAGCCACTGGGCCACACCCAATCCCCCTCCTTCCCCTCAGCGCACCAGCCTCACAACAACTTCCTAGCCTTGCGTGACTTGCACTACAGAGCCTCAATCCACCACCGCCTACGGATTAGCCAACATCCTGAGCCGCATTCCTAAGCCTCAGTGCCCTGGCCCAATTGGGTGCAGAGCTTTCATCGAAGATCAGTTCTGTTTCGGCGAGAAATGGGCATTCTAGTGATATCGTTTTCAGTTAATTTCTTTAACAAGTTGAAGTGCAAACTGAAAAGAACCCTGATAGCATGGGCATTGAACGCATAGGGAAAACCCAGCAACGTTGACTAGAACAATGCAAAGTATATGAATCTAGTTGTCAGATAAAGTTAGATTTAGCTTCCCTTAGTTCACAGCTACCACAAGCGTTGCAGGGAAAACAAACACCACTTTTCCCATTCACCCTCTCACCTTTCCGCCTCTCAGCAAACAATCTCCCTAATTTCCCATCGACCAGCTTTAGCAAAAACGCAAGCCTAATAAGCTCACCAAATAGGAGCAGCAGAGCGGAGAGGAGGTTGGCGCCAGCCAGTCGAGACGTCTCCATGACCAGAGCTGTGAGAGGGATGCAGGCAAAGTGACTGAAGCTGGTCGGCGCTGGACAAAAGTGAGGGGCGGTGGAAGTGTCGGGGTCAGTCGGTGTGATTAGCTAGATGAGTGCCGGGTGCTTGGGCTGAAAAGGAGCGGAGAAGTAGGGTGGGGTGGAGAATGGGGTCTGGAGAGGGAGCAGAGAGCACCAGAGGCGGGGGGTGCCTAAGGTGCACTGGTGGGGAGGGGGCGCTGCTATTGGCTGGAGGCGCTCTCTGGCCGTGCCTGGCAGCCCCGGCCCCCGACCTCCTTCACTCCCACAATGCATTCCCCACTTTTCCCATCTCTTCCAAGCTCCCCTTCCTGCCCCCCTCTTCCCTCCTGGTCTCCCCCACCTGGGGGGACTGCTCCTCTTTGGGGGTGGCTGTGCTCTCCAAAGATGAAGTCTCTGTCAACAGGCCGTCGGCCGGCGGCTCTCAGCGCCTTCTCTAAACACCTTCCCAGGGGGCGGGCGACACCTTTTTTCTATGCCCCGGAACAAATCGCCCCCTAGCTCTATCGCCGCGGATGGTTGGGGTTTTGAAATGCAGGCCTTTTGGCTGGATGCTCTCTCTGGGAATGTTTGGCAGGCAATGGTGGAGTTCAAGAGTGCGCCCAGCACTTCAGTTGCCCCGGGGCAATCAGCTCAGCTGGCGCCACTTCTGAGTTCCGCTTTTTGCGCCTAATCCTCCTTTGCACTGCTCAAGAGCACTGGCCCTGAACCGGTCAGTCAGACGAAAGCTGCATAGCAGCAGGCTGCCCCGTGTTCTTATGTTTTCACCTGAAACCGGAGTCGATTGATTTTGTTTTTAAAATTGATCACATTATAAGAGTCGTGGTAACCGTGTTTAAGCCTTATGGAAATGAATTTAAAATTCCAAATGTTTCCAAAAGCTCGTCCCACAGGGCTAAAACTGAAAACGCAAAACAAGCCCCTGCAGGCCCAGCAAAAGTGCGCAAGGCCCCAAACAGAAATGACGCCAGTGTGCGGCCCTGAGTCTGCATGACGTGCGTACACAAAGAAACCTCCCACGATAAGCCTGGCACCAGAAATAGCCGCCGTCAGAGAGGTGCATCCCTTGCCTCCAGCCATGGTCCTCAACTGCACCGACACCGTGGATCGAAGCCTGCTTCAATCGCCGCCAGAGCTGCTAAGCAAGCCGCAGCATTCCACAGGTCTGGCCTTTTTTGGGCTTTTTTTGCACATTTTTGTACAAAGTCCCCTGTCCACACTGAGTGACTCCAGACAGGCAGGCTGGTTTTATCAGGACAGAGACCTAAATGACAAAGAAAGCGTGCGCAGGAATTTTGTTGGGCGGTTTTTTGGGCGTCATAAAATTCAGCTTCGAACTTGCTAAATTAATTAGGCCGAGATTTGAATGGCTAAAAGACTTGGTGCACATATGGTCTCTAGTTCTAGCGGTTTCGTTCTCCGCAAAAAAAACTTGGCTTCAGAAAAAATAATTTTTTTACAGGCATTCTGATCCTGGCTCGGGTGAAGCCTTCGGAGGAGGAGGATTTCGCACAGGTCCTTCTGCCTGTAGCGCTCAGCTACGAAACCTTCCTCTGCAAACTCTGCGTTGCTCTGGGTGTTGAAAAGGTTTCCTCCGATGGGTCTAGAAATGTGAAAATGCTAAAAGTGGGACGTGTGATGCAGGAGAGGATACGAAAGGTGCTGAAGCTGCCGGACATTCTGATCCGCAGCACGGAGGACGTGGTTCGCCTACAGGACTGGGACAAGCTGGAGCTGCGCCTACATCGCCAGTCTCCTATTCGCTCTGCAGCTCAGGTTTATTGCGGGGCTTTTGCTGCCTTTACGGGAGTTTAGAACTGTTAGCCCTTAGCCTTAATTATTGGGGGTCATACGCTCCATTTGATTTTGTTGTTCCAAATTAATTTGTAATGGTTGCATCTCAAAGCAGCTCTTTTCCGAAACCTAGCCGGAGGCAGCAAAGTTCAACTAAGATCGCCAGCAATTTGGCCACCTATCCTGTGCTTGGTCCAGTCGAATTCACGCCATTCCCGCACCTGCCGAAATGGCCGAGAAACCATAACCATATTTGTTTGCAGCGGCTGACTCCGCTGATTCGCGAAAGCTGGCCTCTGCTGACCGCCTGTCTCGTCCTCCTCTGCCTCGCACTGCTGCTCGGCGGTCAGGCAGAGCTGAGACGAGAGCTGGCCAGTCTGCCCTCATCTCAACCGGATCTGACAGCCCAACTGGAGCGCTATGAGCGGATCCTCCTGGCTTTGGCCCAGCGACTGAAGGAGACCAAGGGGCTGGTTGTGGAGTTGGCTAGGAGATGAGGGATGTGCTGGCTCTGGAATTGGGATGGTGAATAGGGTGATGTCTATGTTTTGCTGGTCAGACCAAAGCTACGGGAAGACTATTGAGGCTGTTGCATGGGCTGGAGATATTTATGCCTTGCTGATGAATTAGACTGTATTGTTGTTGCTTGGAGATGTGCTGGCTTTTTATTGCTGTTGATGGAATGCTAGCAGCTTTTGAGAATATTTTCATCGCCAAAATTGAAGCATATTACAAGTGTCAAAAATTACCTAACATAATCCTTATAAACTTGCATGCTTTGTAAGTTGGTGAGGAGAATTGCTCAATTTTTTATTAATTTTGAACAATTTAACCTCAAAAAAGGAAACAAGATATTCGTGGCTGTCGCCAAGAGATGCGCGACTTCATGTTAATGCAAAAATAAGTAAATTATCATTCCGCATTATTCCTCATAACTTTTTTTAAATTCTTTATAAAAGCTTTAAGATACCACCTCGAAAGATGCCTTTCCCTTCCCATTTTGAGTGTTTTCTGCTCTTCTCATGCAATCCTTTTTTTGTTTTACTAGCCCAAAATAAAATTTCAGCTGAAGAATTTATTAGCTCAAAATGAATTTCTCGGCCCATCCTATGCATCTCTGAAACATGCCTGAAGCTTGAGCAGAAATTTGTCAAAATTAAAAAGAAGAAGAAAGGTAGGAAAAGAGGAATAGAGAATTGCAGTGGTTTGCACGTCGGGCTCAGCACAACTGCAGCCCCGCATCAGACTGCAATGTCAGCCCGAAGGCTTCCACTGGCCTCTATCTAGTAATTACCACCTCTTCATTGATGCAAGTCCCCTGGTTTGGTTTCGCAAAACTGGCCTCACCGGATGGCTGGGGAATGGAATCGCCTCTTGGAGCATTCAATCCTTGGCCCCCGGGGACCCTTTGAAGTAGGACGTGATACCCCTACTTTCTTCGGCTGATGGGTAGAACTTACACCCCATGAATATTGCCCCCCCCCCATAATATTGCCCCCCCCCATGAATATTGCCCCCCCCCATGAATATACCCGCCCCCCCCATGAGTTTTGAAGGGAATTTTCGCTCTCATGTTGCTCAGCAAATATTGCCCCCCCATGATTTTTGTTGCCTGTTGGGCAGTACCTACTAGTTAGTCTATACCGTGTTCGTCATGCTACTAGTTAGTCTGCCTACTATGAGGAGTAGTACTAGGATACTGTTTACGGCAACCCCTTAGGCTTAGTCAAAATGCGCGAATACTGTGGCAGTACCACCCATAGTTGCTTAGGAGCCATGGTCCATACTGTGGCAGTACTACCCATAGTTGCTTAGGAGCCATGGTCCATACTGTGGCAGTACCTACTACATGGACTAACTAGTAGGTACTGCCACAGTGAAAGGACGAGCCTTTTAGTTTTTGTGTTGGCTACGCCCTATATAGCGGTATAGACTAACTAGTAGCATGACAAACACGGTATAGACTAACTCGGTTTAGACTCATGGGGGGGGCAATATTTGCCGAGTACAGTTTGACCTAAAATTTGCACAAAAAAATCATGGGGGGCAATATTTGCTGAGTGAATTTTGACCAAACATTTGCAATAAATTAAATGTTTATAAATAAAAAATAATTAAATTGAATTAAACTTTCATGGGGGGCGGGTATATTCATGGGGGGGCGGGTATATTCATGGGGGGGGGGGGGGGCAATATTCATCGGGGGGGGGGATAATTCATCGGGGGGGGGGGGGGGATAAAGCCATGGGGGGGATAAATCATGGGGTGTAAGTTCTACCCATCAGCCCTTTCTTCTCCCAAACTTGTTTGATGTTTGAATAAACAAACAAACTAAATTGCAGCCGTCAACGAGTGCCTGGCCTAGGGTCTGAACAATTGAAGCAGCAAAGCCATTTGCGAGGACGCCAAATCAGCCTACTTCGACACCTGCGCCAGAATCACCAAATACATCAGCTGCTCCTGAGTCAACATCAGAAACCTCCAATTCGGCGACATTTTCATGCTGCATTGCTTTACTTGAGAGAGGGAAGCTGCATAGGCTGTTGGTGGGCTACACTGAAGGAGTGGAGTCGAGTGGTGCGTGCCAGCTCTTTCGACACCTCCTTCCAGACTCCTGATCTGAAGCGTGCATGGAGCCATGCAAGCATCTATCCATCTACCATCTACAGGTTTAACTGCTCCGTGGTCGACTGAAAGAGAAAATGAAAAAATGAATGCATGTTTTGCAATGTTGATTCCATTTTCCCTGTTCTAGTTTGGGAAGAACCGGAGAAACTGGGTTGGCGGGCGGGGCTGTTTACGGAAGCCCGGTGCCTACAGGTACATCACAACAATTCCAGATGATCCTCATTTTGACTAGGCTATGCTGAAATGCCTTGTTTCCCTCTGCTGAGATTCTTCTTCTCCATTCTGTTTGGATGTTGCCGTTGGGCAGCTCCTATCTTCACCTGCTTTCTTTTTCAGCTAAGTTTCCATAAAAAAAGAGAATTTTGTTTGTTTTTGACCGCGGAGCGACCCGAAGGGCCGCTCCGCGGTCTATAGAGGTTACTCAACTTTTGTCCTCATATATATATATATATACGTATATGTTTCTGGAAATGCTGTCCACGGGCGAATTCTCAACGGATTTGGACAAACTTTTTTTTTCCTGAAAGGTAATGCAATTTTAGGAAGATCTGGAGGGGTGGAACCGGTTTCCGAGCATTTGAAACATAACTTTTATGGGTAGAAATGTTGAAATTTGGGTATGCTGTAAAAGGCCCAATTCTCAACGGATTTTGACAAACTTTTTTTTCCCTGAAAGGTAATAAATTTTTAGGAACATTTGGAGGGGTGGAACAAGTCCCGAAGCATTTGAAACATTACTTTTTTGGGTAGAAAGGTTGCAAATTTGGGTATGCTGTTAAAAGCTCAATTCTCAACGGATTTTAACAAACTTTTTTTTCCCTGAAAGGTAATAAATTTTAGGAACATTTGGAGGGGTGGAACAAGTCCCGAAGCATTTGAAACATTACTTTTTTGGGTAGAAAGGTTGCAAATTTGGGTATGCTGTTAAAGGCTCAATTCTCAACGGATTTTAACAAACTTTTTTTTCCCTGAAAGGTAATAAATTTTAGGAACATTTGGAGGGGTGGAACAAGTCCCGAAGCATTTGAAACATTACTTTTTTGGGTAGAAAGTTGGAAAATTGCAATATGCGGTTTTTGCACTGTAGTACCTGAAGTCTTGAGAATTGCACAGAAGAGTTGATTTTTTTGTTCACTAGTCTTATATGTCGATTCTAAATCTGTGCTTGCTTTTGAAATTGGTTGAGAAACCACAGACTTGATTTTTGAGTTACAAAGTATCATATAAAGGATGCGCTCCGCGGTCACCTATTGCGCTTTGCGCCATATACTTGTTTTCGATTTACTTTTTTGTAAAAATGGGTAAAACATGATTATTTTTCCATAAAAATGGTTATAAAACGCATCGATTTTATTTCTTCCAACAGACAGCATAATAGTAAAAGTAGCGCCGTTCACTTTCAAGCACCCTTCAGTTGAACAGACTAATCCCAATCCACTGCACAATCCCAACCGCGGCGCAAAACTTTACAACATGCATTTATTATCTTTCGTTTTCATACTCCTAATTGTTCAATTTCCGGCTTTTATCAGGTAAATTTCTCCGACCATAAATATTGAACCCTGATCCATATATTTCCAGCGGTGATAATGGGAACCGGAACCAATACTGCCTCCAAGGCATCGTTTCACACCCTCAAGCGTACGTGAGCCTAGTTTGGCCTTTTTATAGAGAAACACTTGCCAGTAACGGATGAGCAGCCATACGGCTTCTGCTCCTCGTTAGAGGAGGTGATGGACCTCGAAGAGCTGCCTCAGCGCTCCTACGCCTTCGCTGTGCTCCAGTTCCTCAATACTTTCACTCAAGAACAACTTCGGGGAGGGGAGGAGGGGAACCTTTTTCTGGTGACAGTTCTTTGCCGGACATTTTATTGTCACCATGTACACGCTTTGCCAAACCAGGACTTTGCCGGGGAATTTGCCCCAGGACTTTGCCGGGGAAAATGTAATTTTGTCCTCCGGCAAAGTCTCGTTTGGGTAACCCTCAAAAAACCCAGGACTTTGCCGGACTTTTGTGAAAACCCCCAGCAAAGTCCTGCATGGGCAAAGCAGCTGAAACCAGCCCAAGCAGGACTCTGCCGTGCTTTTCCTTGCTGGCTCCCTGCGGACAGCTCTAGCAGGACTCTGCCGTGCTTTTTCCTTGTTGGCACCCTGCGGACAGCGGGCTTCTTCTCAGGGTTGCCAATGCGTAACTTTGCCAGACAAATTTTGGCCCGATGACTTTCATATAAATTTGGCTGGTTTCATTTTGAGAAAAGTCCGGCAATGTTTGTTCCCTCTTAGTTGAATGAACATTGCCGGACTATTGGGTTATGGAACCGAGTCTTTGCCGGACTTATTGCCACTCTTTAAGTTTCGTACAAATTTGCATGGAAGTTGAGGAGGAGAGGAGAAGAGGAAATAAGGAGTGTTGTGGGGAAGAAAGGTGGAATGCACAGCTTGGAAAGAGGGCAAAGGGAGCGGAGCCTGGAAAGAGGAAAAACGTGTCTGGGCTGGCCAAAGCTAGGCAGTGCCAAGGCTGCAAAAAAAGCCAAAAATAGGGCCAGGCAAAGACCGGGCTGGGCCAAGCAGTTGCTAGCGGCGGTGAATGCGGAGACAAGTTTGGCCAGAAGCAAAAAAGTGCCCGGCAAAGTCCGGGTTGGGCAAGGCGGGGCCCAGCAGCAGCAAGAGCAGAGCCAAGCTTGGCCTTCTTTTTGCAAAAGAAAAAAATGCCCGGCAAAGTCCGGGTTGGGCAGAGCAGGGCCCAGCGGCGGTGAGAGAGGAGCCAAGCAGGGCCATCGTTTCCCAAAAGCAAAAAAGTGCCCGGCAAAGTCCGGGTTGGGCAGAGCAGGGCCCAGCGGCGGTGAGAGAGGAGCCAAGCAGGGCCATCGTTCCCCAAAAGCAAAAAAAGCCCAGCAAAGTGCCGGTTGGGCAGAGCAAAGATCCAGGCTACCTAGTCCGGCAGAGTCTTAGAGCCCCAGCCATGCCCAGCCTCAGAGCCCAGCAGCGGAAGCCAGGGCAGTGTAGCACTTTGACAGTCCAGCAAAGATCCATGTCAGTGCTCTGAGGTTTAAAGTAGAAAAAAAGCAAAAAGTAGAAAAAGTGGAAAAAAACCTATTTTTCAGAAAATTTTGGTGGAATGAAATGAAACGAAATGATTTCAGGGTCGGTGAGGTGGAGTGGAAGTGGAGTATAAAACCCTTTTACTTTCCACCTAATTTTTACTTTCACTTTTTATTTTTTTTATCACTTTTCACTTAAATTGGCCACCTTTCAATGGGCTCAGATCTAGTTTTTTCCCCTCTTAAGACCAACAATTTTCCAAATTTTTCAAAATTTTCCAAAATTTTTCAAAATTTTTCAAAAATTTTATAGAAATTTTTAGCAAAATTATTTTTCAAACATTTTTTTTTGGAATTTTTTCTAAAATGTTTGTCATCGTTTTTATGTTGAAGCATAGGCCGCCTCCCCATCCCTAGATTGAAGCATAGGGCCCCCTACGTTGATGCATAGGGGCCCTACCCCCCTATGTTGATGCATAGGGGCCCTAGCCGCCCCCCTATGTTGATGCATAGAGGTCCTAGTGCTGCCTAATGTACAGTAGTTCACTGTTTTGAGGTGCTGGGAGCGGCGCAGCTTCAAATAGAGCATTTACCTGGCATTTTTAGAAATTTTTGAGATTTTAGGTGAAAAAAAAAGTTGAAAAAAGTAAAAAAAAAAGGTGGGAAAGTGGAAAAAAGTGAATAGGGGAGGGTAGCAAATGAGGTGAAGTGGAGGTGGAGTAAATGGTCTCAGCGTGGTGTGAAAAGTGAAGTAGAACTCCAAATCATTATACCTCAGAGCACTGATCCAGGCTACCTAGTCCGGCAGAGTCCTAGAACCCCATAACTCTGGTCCTACAGCAGAAGGCCTTCCGGCCATCAGGCCAGCAGACTTTCAGCGGACATCCGCTGTAAGCCCACCAGCCATGCCCAGCCTCAGAGCCCAGCAGCGGAATCCAGGACAGCCTTGTACTTTGACACTCCGGCAAAGGTCAAGGCTACCAAGTCCGGCAGAGTCCCCAGCTCCATAACTCCACACCCACAGCTCACCCCCTGCCACCCACCAGGCGAGCAGGCTACCAGCGGATATCTGCTGCCAGCCCAGCAGTCAAGCCCAGCCTCAGGGCCCAGCAGCGGAAGCCAGGGCAGGCTTGCACTTTGACAGTCCGGCAAAGGTCAAGGCCACCCAGTCCGGCAGAGTCCCACCCTCCCCTAACTCCACCCAAACACTGGACAGCCTTCCGCCCACCAGGCCAGCAGGCTACCAGCGGACATCCGCTGCCAGCCCAGCAGCCAAGCCCAGCCTCAGGGCCCAGCAGCGGAAGCCAGGGCAGGCTTGCACTTTGACAGTCCGGCAAAGGTCAAGGCCACCCAGTCCGGCAGAGTCCCACCCTCCCCTAACTCCACCCAAACACTGGACAGCCTTCCGCCCACCAGGCCAGCAGGCTACCAGCGGACATCCGCTGCCAGCCCAGTAGCCAAGCCCAGCCTCAGGGCCCAGCAGCGGAAGCCAGGGCAGGCTTGCACTTTGACAGTCCGGCAAAGGTCAAGGCCACCCAGTCCGGCAGAGTCCCACCCTCCCCTAACTCCACCCAAACACTGGACAGCCTTCCACCCACCAGGCCAGCAGGCTACCAGCGGACATCCGCTGCCAGCCTAGCAGCCAAGCCCAGCCTCAGGGCCCAGCAGCGGAAGCCAGGGCAGGCTTGCACTTTGACAGTCCGGCAAAGATCAAGGCCACCCAGTCCGGCAGAGTCCCACCCTCCCCTAACTCCACCCAAACACTGGACAGCCTTCCGCCCACCAGGCCAGCAGGCTACCAGCGGACATCCGCTGCCAGCCCAGCAGCCAAGCCCAGCCTCAGGGCCCAGCAGCGGAAGCCAGGGCAGGCTTGTACTTTGACAGTCCGGCAAAGGTCAAGGCCACCCAGTCCGGCAGAGTCCCACCCTCCCCTAACTCCACCCAAACACTGGACAGCCTTCCGCCCACCAGGCCAGCAGGCTACCAGCGGACATCCGCTGCCAGCCCAGCAGCCAAGCCCAGCCTCAGGGCCCAGCAGCGGAAGCCAGGGCAGGCTTGCACTTTGACAGTCCGGCAAAGATCAAGGCCACCCAGTCCGGCAGAGTCCCACCCTCCCCTAACTCCACCCAAACACTGGACAGCCTTCCGCCCACCAGGCCAGCAGGCTACCAGCGGACATCCGCTGCCAGCCCAGCAGCCAAGCCCAGCCTCAGGGCCCAGCAGCGGAAGCCAGGGCAGGCTTGTACTTTGACAGTCCGGCAAAGGTCAAGGCCACCCAGTCCGGCAGAGTCCCACCCTCCCCTAACTCCACCCAAACACTGGACAGCCTTCCGCCCACCAGGCCAGCAGGCTACCAGCGGACATCCGCTGCCAGCCCAGCAGCCAAGCCCAGCCTCAGGGCCCAGCAGCGGAAGCCAGGGAAGGCTTGCACTTTGACAGTCCGGCAAAGGTCAAGGCCACTTAAAACCCAAGGACACTGCAGGACTAAAATAGCGCATGTCCGGCAAAGTCCAAGGTTGGCAACCCAATGTAAACCCGAGACTTTGCCGGACACAACACTTTAGCTCCGGCAAAGTCCACGTTGGCAACCCATATGTCCGGCAATGTCCAAACTTTTAGAAATAGTCCGGGAATGTACTGGAGGGGGATGCAGTACAACCTGCAGTGCTGCATACAGGCCAAACGGAGCGGCGGTGGACGCTCCAAGCCGGTGCCCAAAAACCCCGCTTGTGCCTCCGAACGGTCTTCGGCCCGCAAAACGTCATCAGCGGAGGGCAGCGAAGAATCTGAGGCGAGGCAGACTGGGTGGGTGGTGGAAAAAATTGCGGAAGAGGGCTAGGTGCAGGACTCCAGCAGGGTTCCAGAAGAGAGCCAAGAAGGGCTTCCAGTGCGTCTGAGCCAGCGACCAGTTCGAAAGCTGGCGCCCAGTTCGACAGGACCTGCTGGTTGATTATGGCCTTCAAGAGGTGAAGAAACGCAGATTCTACCATGATTCCATTATTCTTCTATTTAACGAACACATTTAACCCTTAGAATAGGATTATTTGGCGATAAGATTTGAAGTGCAGAGATCCCGCGTTGTTTAAAGAGGCAGAATTCGATAGACTACATAGGGCAGGCTTCGAATCCAGTCCATGACAATCAAGTACGTGACAATACAGTGCGCTAAACCCCACCCCCTGCCCCGCCCCTCCAGAACTCGTATATCTGGTACCATCGGCAAGCCAAAAATAAGTCTCTTTTCTCCCAAAATTGAAAATGCCCCGAGTCAAAAGTCAAAGAAATAAAACTTCTACTACTGGAATCTGCTGCTTGACAGTTGCATTTTGTTTTTGGCGCGCAGTTCAGAGGCTCTTGCCATGCGCACCCAAAAACAAAATGCAGATGACGCAGCAGATTCCAGTAGTAGAAGTTTTATTTCTTTGACTTTTGACTCGGGGCATTTTCAATTTTGGGAGAAAAGAGACTTATTTTTGGCTTGCCGATGGTACCAGATATTTCTTCTACTTTTAGTATTTGAATACACAAAAATAAAAATAAATGCTTATTAAGGATTCGAACCTGCCAGTTTCGCCCAGCTGTCCAATCGCTTAAACCACTACACCACTGGTGCATATGTCACCTTAGCTTAACTTCAGATTTATCAATAATAAAATACATGATGAGGCCCAAGGACCCGAGGAGGGGGGGGGGGGAGAAATGAATACCTACTATCGTCCATTGAATAGATGCGGAGAAGAAGAAGGAGAAGAAGAAGGAGAAGAAGAAGGAGAAGGAGTTCGGACAAATGGTTTTGAGTAATTTTCTCTTGTGTTCTACCGTTTTTGGGCAAAATCTCGCGAGTTTTGGTCAATTTGATGATGCTCTTTCCAATGCAAAAAGAATCAGAACAAATGGACGTTTCTGTGAAGCACAAAATCCTTATCAATTTTAAGATCTAGCAATAACCCCTAAAACGTACACCTGGGTCGAAAAGAGGGGCTGGGCGCTGACACTCCGCTAACGCTCCGTTCGCGCCAGCCCAATGCCAGATAAAAAGACAAGAATTACTACATTCGATTTTGGCGTTTTGAAAGCGAAAGTTTGTTAGATTTTAGAGCGAAACGTTCGCTATGAAATCGTAACCGCGTTACGATTTCGCCATTTGCCGCAAACCGCACAATGCCCGTCCGTAATAAGCAATCCCGTGCGGAGATATCATCAGCACCGAGTTGTCATCAGTATCGATTCATCCCAGTACCAAGTCCTCACCTTACGCACAAAACAGTCTATCTATATTTATTAGTCCACACAAATAAAAGGCGCGTCAAGATTAAAACAAGCGTCGCAGTAGCTGTTTACCTAAAACCGGCAAGAAGACATCGATCAAAGACTTTAAAATGCCGTTCCATAACGCCTTTGTCCCTCGCCCCTTGTCCTTGATTCTTCAACGACTGCCCTGCAGCCAAAAATGCATTGCAATGGGATTTCTAGACCCATCAATTGAGGATTATTGACTGCTTTGGCTGAGGTAAACCGGATCAATTTGACTCTAGTTTTCTGCTGGAGATAATGTTGCAATGTGGAAAGGAAGGGAATGCCTTAGAGGAATCGCTTCAGCTTGTGCAGCATAGCATATTTAAATTCCGCAAAACATCAGCAGAATAGGCCTATCAGCAGTGGGTGGCAGGCTGGCAGCATTTACAGCCGCCCAGGACGGATACCAGCGAGGGTAGGATCCCGGTGTTGTATTAAATCGCGAAAACGTGAAATTCAGAAAATCACGCCGTTAAATCGCGAAAGGCCCCGTGAAAACGCGAATTTTCCCGTTTTCACGACGTAAAATCGTGAAAAGGCCCGTGAAATCGCGAAAATGGCCAATTTTCGCGATTTCACGCTGTGAAAACGTGAAAATGCAGTCATTCGCATTTTCACGGCATGAAATCATGAAAGAAGAGAAACCATATTTTCACATTTTCAGTGTGAAATCGCGAAAATGGACAACCTTGTATTTACTGGCCTCCTTCTTGTTCATGTTGCCCTTGAGGTTGAGGAATGATCCAAATTTCACCGATTGAGAAGAATCCGTGGAGAGGAAAACCTTGTAGATGGAGATTTCTGGAGGGAGGCCGTGGACGCGATGGAGAAAATGCAGATCTCCAGCACCAGGTAAAAGTTTTCCTTCTCAATCTGACATAATCTTACCACCATTTGCAATCTCTAAGAAGGTATGCTCAGTTAGACTAACCTCAAAGGAAAACTTTGGGGGATTGATGGTGATCTTGGCGTAAACAAAGATGCAACACACGAAGATGTTCTCTTTTCTGCAACTGTCCATTTTACTTTCTTGACCTGCTACACAAACGCTCGAAGCTTCTTTGGGCTGAGTGCACTAGGAATGACTGAAAAGTTCGCAGTCGACTTGCAAAACTAGGTTGGTTTCATAAAAAACGTGAATACAAGCATGGACGGCATAAGCATACCAGCTTCCTATATCAAAGGTCAATCATGCCTCCATGATACAAGGTTGCCCATTTTAGCGATTTCACACTATGAAAATGTGAAAATATGGCTGCCTTCTTTCATGATTTCACGCTGTGAAAATGCGAATGACTGCATTTTCACGTTTTCACAGCGTGAAATCGCGAAAATTGGACATTTTCGCGATTTCACGGGCCTTTTCACGATTTCACGTCGTGAAAACGTGAAAATTCGCGTTTTCACGTGCCCTTTCGCGATTTCATGGCGTGATTTTCTGAATTTTACGTTTTCGCGATTTAATACAACACCGGACTCTAATCGGCTTGATGACAGCTCAACTAGTTTTCTTCTCCAATTGAACTGACGCTGTCTTGCAAAACTGACACCAACTGATCTATCTTCCACCAATTGAAAGGTTTTTCTTTCTGTGCCAAATAATCTGCCTGTGAAACATCAGAATCCTAAGTGGCTGAAAAGTGTAGCTTGGGCACTTCGCGTAGATTGAGAGACCCAGCCGCGCGGATCCACAAAATACAAAGCTTTACGAATTTTCAATCAACAATCGAAAATCTGTCAAAAGGAAAGGAACTAACAACAAGGAGAAGAACATTGAACACTGCCATCTTTCTATGCCTTATAACCAGTTTGCCAAACATCAGAGTACTGAGTGGCTGCAAAAAGCGTACCTTAGGTGCTTCGCGTAGAATGGAGACCCAGCCGCGGAAGTCCACAAAGAGGTCGACAAAGTCATGGACCTCCGTTGGTGCTGCGGGGAGGAGACGAGCCCTGTGGAGCTGAAGCAGCAGCGCCTTCCAGCCTCCTGCAGCATGTCCCCGTAGGCGTGGACGAGTTTGGAGAGTAGCCATCTGAATTGAAGCTAGAGTTGCGGCTAAAGAATTGAGGCTAGAGTTGGCCAGATCTAGTTGGCGAAGAGATCAGTGAAGAGGCCCAAGACAGCTGAGAAATGTTTAGGCCAGACGCTTGTGGGTCATTCTGGAGAAGTAGAAAGGGGGCGAAAAAGCAGACCGTACTGAGCAGAGATGGCTTATGGCCTCCTGCAGTATGGCCCATACTTGTATATGGGGCTCAGATGGTAGGGGGGGGGGGGGGCGCCCACGTATGTCGTTTGGGGGGGGGGGGGGGGGCGCCCCCCTAGGCACCCCCTACGTGGTACGTCTGTGGGGGGCGGGGGGTGCGGGGGGGGGCGCTTTAGGGGGGGCGGGGGGGGGCGTGGGTCTCAGGGGAAGGGAAGTATGTCTGTCATGGATAAAGGTGAAAAAAATAGGTATATAAATACTATATAATATGAATATAACTTCATAAATAGAAGACTTAGCAAAACAAAGGGAAATTTTCAGGAAAGTATGAATAATAATGCCAAAAATTGCCAATTTTTGGCAGAAATTTTTTTATTTTGTGGGTCTGCCTGGTGCAAATTTTTGGCTTGGCAGACGTGGTACGCCGCCCCCCCTCTATCCCAAAGTTTCCCCTGACGTGGGTACGTCTGGCGCCCCCCCGCCCCCCCAAAACGCCAAATTTTTGCCCCCGACGTGGTACGTGTGTGCGCCCCCCCCCCCCGCCCCCCCCTCATACATGTATGGTATGGCCTATGACCATGGTATGGTGTTGTCGAAGACGAAGGAGAGGACGGCGATGATAGTGCCAAACAGGTCGTGGTCGCACAGCCCTGACAGGACGTGCATGAACAGAGCGTCCGACCCCGCCCCCCTACGCAGCAGAACTTTCAACAATCCTTCTCTACCCTCCAACCCCCTCAACAAAGCTTCTCTCCAAACTTTCAGTCGTAGTTCTCTCGCAAAATTCCCCTCAGCTCTCCTCGGCGCTGCAAGTGCAAATGAAACTCAGGGTCTTGATGTTTCATCAGCTTGATAAGTTTAAGAGGTAGTTTAACTAACGAATGGACAAGTTGTCCTCGAGCATCTCGCGGTCGAAGTCTTCGCTGCCGTTGATGCCGCTGGTGTTGCGACAGAACTCGTTGACATTCATGGGGACCTGATGCTTCTTCGCGTTCGTGTTCCACTGGAATCCCACAATTTGAGCCTACCGAATTCCACCTCTTAGGTGATCCTTTCAAATAGCGGATTGAAACGAAGCAATGAAGCATCTTGGTCCAAAATTCCAGCTCACTCATTATTGTTTCTCAATTCGCACTAAATAAGCATGATATCCTTGTGAAACACTCAACCGCTCACCATACCAGGAGCTTAGCAAAAAATTTCTTCCTTCAAACTTTGCATTTTTAAACATCACTAGCTTCCGGGCAGCGCAAGGGCTCATGCCGATGGCAAACTAAAAACGTGCGCAGGACAAGGTGAATCGGTCGGGGTCGAGCGCTGGTGAACGAGTGCGTGGTCACGAAGGAGCCTTCACCTGCCCCGTCGACATCAGCCAAGACCTTGCCAGCCTCCCTGGCAGCATGGAGACATGATTTAACATGTTATAATATGGAGTGTTCGGGAAGGAATATTAATAAGGGGGGCACGGATGCGAAAATAAATTATTTTCCGAAGTGGCTTTTTGTTATTAGCTCGTTCTCAACGATTCTTTCACCTTTTCTAGCGCTGATTTTTTTCAAAACTTCCGGTTGAGCAGCTCCAGACGAGCAGCACATTTGCACTCGTGCGTAATAACATCCAGAAAAATGAGCTTCAAAATGCTGCTCCGGAAGTTTATGCAGTACTTAAGTAGCTAAACCGATTTATGTATGTTTCAGAAATTTACTGGTTATTACTGTGCTAATAATAATAGTGCAACAATAATGTATTATTGCTGTAACAATTCTTGCACATACAGCTCAGAAATTGCCATTCGTCAGGCCATGATTCAAGAATGAATTCTTAATTTTGATTTTTACCTTGTGTTTTGCGAATTTAATGTGAAAATGAAACGAGTAAAGAAAGCAAAAGAAAATGGTTTCTGACCTTTTACATTAAATAATACAATAAATATTAGTTATTTTCGTATCAAAGGCTGGTAACAGTAAAAAGCATCTCCGAACCATCCATAGGCTAAAGGCTCATGTATCCATGCTGGCAGATACTGCGTTTCTGGTTGGCTGGGCCTTCTGCTACTCACGTGCCTCGTGTTTCACTCACTTTATTTAAATATTCCAAACTAGCAAATTTCTGATCTGATCTGTTCTGATCTGTTCGTTTCGAAAGAGGGTTGTTCATGTTGACGTCGGAAATTAGTTGAATATAACTAAATTGCAGCCATCAACAAGCCTCTACGACTGCCTCCAAAAAACCATCTGCGTCGAGGCCAAAGTAGGCTACAGTTGCCGCGGTCGGGATCGCTACCTCGACATCTCATCCAACATGAACGCCTACCCCGGCTGCTCCTGCGTCAAGTCAAGAGCCTCTAATTCGGCCTCGCAACCTGTTCAAAATTAGGAATTTGGAATTACTAGAATTCTGAATTCATGTCAACAAATCAGCAGCCTGAAACATCAGGCATTCAAATGAGATTTGAGGCCGGATGAGATGGGAAGGAAAGCAATTTGGTTGGGGGTTGGATGTGTTCGACTTGAATCAGCCGACCTGTACTGCTGGGTTGGTTTGCGAGTTGGAAAGCGCCTCCAATCGCCACATCTGTTAGTAGCAGGCGATGACTGAATGGCGCCTGTCGAGGTTCCTTTATTTCCAAATTTGTTTAGCTCTGGATTTGGAGCAAATAAGATTTGAGCTTTTACTTGATCTGCATAGCTGGCTGAATGAAATGTACTTAATTTTACAATTTCGGTATGTCAATTTTAAAAAAAACGCGACTTTAGCCCATATTCTTGAACCTGCTTGCCCAACACGGGACTATTTTTTAAATTTCTTGAGCATTTTCAGACAAACAAATCAGCATAAAATATAATTTAGGCAATTTGCTTCGAGGCTTCTCACAAAATTCATCTCCATTCAAGTGGGAATCCGGAATGAAACCCTGGCAATAAATCGTCAACTGCAAAAAGCTCGTCAACGAGTGCACCACCCACGGCTACAAAGATTGCAGCCTTTTCGCTCTGAATGGTTTTCCTTTTTTTTATTTCGTCCACTCAAACGGCTTATGTTCCGAATTGGAAATAAAATGAGTTAGAGTTTAATTGGATTAATGGGCTTGGGTTTTGGATCCTTTGAATGCCAGTGGGAGCTTTCTAATTCATTGTCTGGCTGAAGGTGATGTTAGGACAGAGGTTTCCAAAGTTTGGCTCTAGAATTACGCCGTATGCCAGGAATGACAGTGAAAATCCCTGTCCAAGCATACCATACAAATCCTCCAGTCTTGGTAATTTTGACAGCAATAGGAGCCAGCCATAATTGCAGCATCGACACTCTACTGCGTCTCCTTGGAGCTGGAGCAGTTGCCGGGGCGTGTCTGCCTGAAGGCCTCCAACGAAGGCGCCAATCGCTGCCTCCATAACTACGACGACAACGCGGACCTTTCACAGAGCAACGCCCTTCAGGAACCGCCCCCATGCCCTTCCCATTTTGTTCAGATCACGCAACTGCACATTGAAGATTACTTTTTGCCAAAGCTAAAAGAAGAATTGGCGAAACATTAGGCTGTCAGAGGCTGAAAGTGTACTGAAAGGAGGGCACTGCATAGAACAGCAAATCCAATCTGAGCAACTAGAAAATGCATGGAGTGAATTGGTGCAGAAACTGCAGTTTGCCACGGGCCTTGCAGACGAGTGCACGAGCTAGAACCTGCCCGAAACAAATCGGATATTCTGTACCTCATCGACGGCTCTGGTTCCATTGGCAGCTTCATTTTCAAGAACAAGGCCTTCTTTCTCCTATTTTATATCCTCCAGAGCTAATTTATTTGCATAAATTGGTGTTCCTAGGGCGCGACAGCGCCCTAGTTATGAATGGGCGATCGAGTTTTTGGGTGGTTGCATGTCATGGCCTTGAGCTCCTTGGATACTGCTTAAAACTATGGACATATGCATATCGATCGAAAGCTCTCAGGGTGCTGCAGATGACCAAAATCGTCAAATTTTGATTTAGGCCCTAGAATTTTAGAAATCTTGAAAAAACCTCCAAAAATCGTTCAAAAACAGGACATTGCTAACTTTGAAGTGTTCTAATTTTAGAACAAAAGCGAAATTCAAAAATCGAAGAATTACATGTTTTAGGAAATTTTCTGGCCAATCTGGTGATATATTTGGTGGTTTAAGTTTTCTGGCAAAATTTCTCAATCAATTCACGTTTGTGGAAGAGATTTTGCTCGAATTTGTCATCTACCCATTTATCTAATGTTTCAGTGCACTTAAACTGCGCAGTTTTAAATGTTCCGCTGCCCTCGTTTTTTAATTGATGCTCAGGTTGTCATAGGATTGAAATCCGTCTAAGCCTTCCATGTGCATATTCTCACAAGACTAAAATGCTACAGCATAAGAAGCTTATGAATTTGCGATCATCAAAAAGATATAGACAAGTTGTAACACAATCTTAATTTAGTTTGATTTGAATTGTGATAAATTGTAACATGTCCATTTCATTGGCATTGTCCACCTAAAAACTCCACTGTTCATTCATAAGCAGGCGGCAATTTATGGCAAAAACCAGTAGAATAATCCAATTTATCTTCAATTTTGCTTAATTTTTTAAATAATTTTTCAAGTTTATTTTTAAACAAGTATATGGCGCAAAGCGCAATAGGTGACCGCGGAGCATCTTAACATGTAGCAAAATCCTAAAATTAAGCAAAAGGAAAAGTCTGTGGTTTCTCAACCAAATTCAAAAGTAAACACATATTTAGAATCAGCAGTTATGAATTGTGAACAAAAAAACTCAAGTCTTGTGGGCAATTTTCAGCCATTCAACATGACAATTCTTGACTCAAAAGGAAAAGTCTGTGGTTTCTCAACCAAATTCAAAAGTAAGCACAGATTTAGAACCAGCATACATGAATTGTGAATAAAAAAACTCAAGTCTTGTGTGCAATTCTCAGCCGTTCAGATGCTACAGAGGAAATTGGTAATTTTCGGGAAAAACTTTTTCCTACTCAGGAAAGTAATGTTTCTAATGGTCCGGCACCAGCTCCACCCCCCCAGGATCCAAGCGGCACATTATAGCTTTCAGGAAAAAAAAAGTATGTCCAGATCCGTTGAGAATTCGCCCGTGCCCAGCACTTGCAGATACATATATATATATACATACATATATATATATATGAGGACAAACGTTGAGTAACCTCTATAGACCGCGGAGCGGCCCTTCGGGCCGCTCCGCGGTCAAAAATTTTGTGGATTAATTTTTGAACCTTAGATCTCAAAAAGAAGAAATAAATGCCCAATGCACAATAAAAATCGAGCATATTTCGATTGCTTGCAAAACTGAATTTTACCTTCCTTTTGATTACAATGCTGTTCATTTTTCTATACCTTAAAGATAAATTTTAGTTTTATTATATTTAAAAATTCAACAATTTTTTTCGATGTATATTTATTATGACATTTTATTGAATTTTTACTTTTTTTGCAATTTACTTTTTTATTAATTGTTCTTAAGTTTTATGTTTGTTGGGCCAAAATTGCCGCCTGCTTATGAATGAACAGTGGAGTTTTTAGGTGGACAATGCCAATGAAATGGACATGTTACAATTTATCACAATTCAAATCAAACTAAATTACGATTGTGTTACAACTTGTCTATATCTTTTTGATGATCGCAAATTCATAAGCTTCTTATGCTGTAGCATTTTAGTCTTGTTGAAAAATCGTCTGCTTATTCTTTTCACCCCTAAGCTTTGATAAGTCTCTTGCCTCAATACCTCTGGCTCCAAATGAAGTTTCTCATCAGGTGCTGTTATTTGTGCGGTAGTGCATGCATGCGGGTGGGCGCCATACAATATTCTGACGAAAAATTTGCCACGAACCACGGCCACGAATTTGATCTGAACCGATTCATGGTTCGCAATAGGAGCTCAGCTCTGTTGCTGAGCTGAAGAAGAAGCTATTCGCAGGACAGGTCGGTTTGGTGGAGGGCATTCGCTGGAGGGCAAGCCTCATTGACGATTGTTTTCCAGATTGTTATGCAAAAAAGTCATCAACACCACAAATGCAAGTGCCCCACACCTCCAAGGGCATCAGCCCCAACCCTGTCTTCTCCGGGCTGCCTCTGCCTCGAACATGCCCGTTCATTCTTACTCAGTCCTCCGATGTTTCACAGTGGAAATAATAAAATAGGTTCATACACTTGATTAATATCTTCTTTTTCGCGCATGTTAGATAAAGGACTTCGAATTATCAAAAAACTGATACATCCCTAAAATTATTAAAATTTTATCTGGAACGTCAGACGGCTTCAAAATCAACTTTTGAAGTGATTTCAACATAAGCTGCCTGGGTAACAGTTTCGGTATTGCTTTTTCAGCTATTTAACGATTCTAGTCCTCGCCCTTGATCCAAAGTGGGCTAATGGCCATTTAGTGCTGATCAATAATGGCTGGAATGTGACAGGTGCCACGAGCCTGCCCCTGTAACAACAACTGTTCGGCCGCAACTTCACTTGCAGCCAGGGCTATCCAGAGCTTTTGGGAAGCCTGGCGACCTCTGCGTTCGAAGCTTGGGCCCATTTCGTGCTATCCTTTCAAGATTTTGCCTAAAAGTGTAGAGCCTAGAGTATTCATTCAAGCAGGCCCATGAAAATTTCACAAATTCTGTGACTATTTTCGCGGGGTTTCTTACTTTGCATAGGCAATGCTATGCTTAGGTAATTTAAGTAACCACGAGGATGGAAATTATTGAAAAATTGTCGCGCAACACTTCTTGAATATTGACGGAAATGCTTCAAAAGGCAGTCTTTCACGCCATCTAAACATTCAAGGAACCGCCAGCCAAGAGCCGTTCAAAATTTGCTGACAACAAGTGCCGTGATCCACGCCGACTGCAGCCGGAACGTCATCCGCTACAGGCTCCCGGTGGGTGACCGCTGCGAATCCGTGGAGCCCTACCTTTACCGCTCCCTGAAACCTGTCCAGAAGCCTGGCCGATTTCCTGCCCTTATCCAACTCACCACCTCTCAAAACTTTCTCCTGCTAGCACCTGCGAGATCCCGCCACCAGCCACCTCGTAGCCATTGTCCTCCTGTTAGGACACGGCCCTGAACAAATTTTCTCTCCATGGCACCTGTCAATCTGCTGGACCCTCCAGCTACACCTGCGATTGCCCACAGGGCTATGCGGACAGGAGCCAATAGGCCTGATTCGGGTCTTTTGGCCACTACCCTTAGTGCTCTTCTGGACTGGGAGAATTTTCTAGACATTGCTTTCAGCCAGGAGTATGATGTTTCGACAAAAAGCATAACCGAAATTGTTATTTGCTTAAAGTAATCTTGCTGGAGCTAAGGCAACTATTAAAGCAACTAAGGCGATTTAGATTGGGCAACGGGCAAAAACCACTAATTTATCCATCAACACTTTGCACATTAATCCTGGCTCGCTTATCATTTTTTTCATGCAGCAGCAAAAAGTTTAGCTCTAAACCAGTGCATAGAGAAATGGCAAACGGCGAGTGCCAGGAGATGGTGAAAGAGCTCCAGAACCCGCACCTGAACAACTGCAGTTGCTTCGCTGACTCCTTCGATGAAGACCGCGACTACTCCTGCCGCTGTTGTGATGGATACCACGACAACGACAACAACCCCGCACAGCTCAGACCCAGTCTTCATCATTAACGAATGCGGCATGCAGGACTTAAATCTTTGCTCCCATCTTTTCCCATTAGATCATTGACTCCATTGCCTAATGAACTCAAGCACCTTTACTGAATGACCTAGCGAAACATCTGACCATCGAGTCACCTTTCTCCCCCTTCAATTGCCAGCTCAACCATCGATATTATTCCAAAGTCTTCCAACCTTATCGACTGAGACTGCAACACGGAGTGCCGGGACCTGGAGGGCGGCTACAAGTGCACGACACCCTACCGGGACGAGTCCCTGGACGGGCGAAGTGCTCCGAGGCGCCTCTGCTGCTTCAACGAGTGCATACCCCCCACTTTACCAATGAATGCTGGCTGGAATTGGACGGATGGCTGAAGGATAGTAATGAGATTGGAGCTAGGACTGGGAGAGAGATAAGGAGGGAATGATAAGAAGCTAGCAATAAAAAGGGAAATATTTTTTATGATCATGCTTTGGATGTTTCACAAACCGATTCGGTTTTGCAGGTCAATTTTGTTTCTGATGCTGATATGGACTTAAACAACCTCTAAAAGTAGCCACGCATTGATGGTAAAGTATTTTGGCAGACTATGATTTGGCAAAAATTGAGCATACGGTAAGACATCAAAATTCAGCCTAATGTTTCACCTGGCCATTACAGCATTTTGCACTCTAATTCCAAAGCAATTCTATCAGATCTACAGACGATAATCAATCTAAATTGCAGATTTGTTCCTGCTGGGGCTTTCTCTGCGGGTGATGCGTTGCTATCGTGAGCCGTTGTTCTGGAGCGCGCACTTGGGCAGGCGGAAATCCGCCACTACGTGGAGATCAAGGACATTTTTGGCCAGGGCTTGGGGCAGGCGGTGGCGGCCATGCCCCTGGGCACCAACTTCGTCTAAGGCCACGCCTGCTTCATCCACCCGCCCCGCCCCTGCAACGCTAACTCGGGCACATTGGCTCCTTTTCAACCTCAACCTCACTACTCTTACACCTACTCAATCTTGCCATGTTTCAATTTGCCTTTGTACCTCCTTCCCAGTTCTGGTTTGACAATAGTCGCTCTCCCAAGTTTTGATTCAACTAACTTCAAAAATTCAGCTAAAATTCGAAAAATACCGCATCGTATCACTTGCATTTTTTCACTGACTGTCCATAATAGTTGACATCAGGCGGCAATAAAACTTTGGCCAGGTGTAGTAGCTAGCGTGCACCGCAGGCATCTGTTGGCAGAGGTGAGTGTCATCGAGCGGGAGGGCCGCCCTGCGCCCCTAACAACTCCTCCCCAAGGAGGAGATGGCCCGCACTTGTGGAACGGCACACCAGCACTTAGTCACCTCCTCTCACACCGCTCCTCTCCAACCGCGCCTCTTTCCTAGCTTTTCGCAACCCCATGTCGGCCTCTGCCAAGGAAAAGGGATCGGAAGCGATTGTCTCCCCCCTCCTTATCCCTCAAAGCTCCTGGCGACAGCTTTTTTTCACCCCCCTCTGTTGGCAATTGGGCCCCCCCTGGCCCTTGGTGGGAGGATTCGAGTTACGCTCCATTGAGGTCCCACGCCAACTCCCCCCCCCCACTCCTCTGCCAAGCCCGCACAGAGTCCGTGCCTCTACGACAGGAAGCAGGCTTGGGCTACCGCTAATGCCCAGCTTCTCCCCCCTTCACTCACAGCAGCCCCTCAATATACTCGCCCCGGCCTCTCTCTTCTCACCGCACTCATGTTCTCTCCCCACCCACTCCTACAAGTGCTATGGATCCCCCGCCAAGCTTCGGCTCTTTCCTCCTTCTCACACGCATGCACCTTGCTTCTCTTTCCTTCTTTCAGCCTCTCCACCTCCTCTAGAGGTTGCGGTGAAGCTGTGAGACCTGACAATTGCAGCCCCTTCCGTTCATCTGTTCACACAGGCACATAGGGCAGCACAAAAGGCCGTCAGTTTGTTCCACTCCGCTGGTTTTGCCTTCTGTGAGCAATCGTTGGAGAGGCATTTTTGCCCTCGAAAAGGTAGTGGGTATCGGGTGGCCTGCGGCGAAGATTGCGGCATTAATTGTGCAGGCTTGAACTGCTCCCTTTGGAAGGAGAGGGTGATGGGAGGGAGGGCTATAAGGGGGGGGGGGACGAGTGAAAGGAGTGAGCGTGGCTTCCGCTAGTAGGAGGCGTCGCTCGATGTCCTGCGCATACTGAGGCAAGAAATGCTCGCTCAATTTTTTGCGCACCCACCATTTGCCGTCATCCTCAGTGCCTCCGTTGGACTCAATTGGCCTCATCTCGTTAGCTGGCGATTGAAGCAGTCCGGCAACTTTTTCCCCGAAGGTAGCGGGCAAAATGCGCTTGATGGTGTATTTGCTCAGGTTTGCAAGGGGCGCTAATTTTTGCAGGAGCCACAAAAACTTTTTTTGTTTGCCAGCCAAGCGGATACAATAGCCTTGATTGACGCGGTTTGCCTCAGTCGCTAACTTCCCAAGGGTTTTCCAGGCAAAAGTGCTGCTTTTGAGGCTATGCTGAGAAGCGCACTGGCTGCAGCGGCATGAGCAAGCCATGCAAGGTTCACGTGCAACTATGAAATATTGTGCAAATATTTAGAGAAAGGGGGGTATTTTAAAAGTCGACAATTTGAAGGTACGAATATTTTGCTCACTTTTATTTTCAAAAACAATTTTTCAACAACCCAAAAACGGGCTTTAAAAATTTCACAGTCAAATTTGTTTTTTTGTTATTTTCGACCTCTCCAAAAATGTCTTCCATATATTGGTTGGTTGACAGGGAGCGTTCGAGGGCGGCTGTGTAGCCGTCACGGGCTGCACCTATTCTCCTACTCCTTCGTCTCCGCCAGCCTCATCCTCCTCGGCCTCTTCTTCTCCGCCTTTGCCATCTTCGACAAGAACTCACTCATCGGTCTTCCCCTCATCCCCTCCCCTCATCCCCCCTCCCATCACCCAATCTTCCTTCCACAGGCCAAATATGGCTCGCCGGACCGACCACGATAGCAGTCGGTCTGGTGCTCTGCGGCAAGGTGATGATCGACTGCCGCCCCCTGGGCGAGGAGGAGCTGGAGGAGGAGAGCGAGGGGGAGTCCACCTCCTTGGATCCAGAGCTGGCACTCCTCCAACAGTCCCCGCAGCGGGAGCCCAGCGGCCTGTCCACAAAGGAGACGGAGCACCTCGTCTCCTCCATCGACGCCGAGTATCGGCGGAAGAAGGAGGCTGGGCAGATCGGCGCCCTGCCGCCTGCTGCAAATGCGTAGGCTCCGTTTTTATCTTTTGTGACAGTTCTCTATCTATTCGACTGAGACTAAAGTACTGGCGTAAAATGGAAAAAGTCAAAAATCAATTTTTTTTTGATTTTTTCCATTTTGCTAGGGAAGTTTGGGCCAATTCGGTGATTGAAAAGCGAGAAAAGTTGCAAAAATGCAATTACCCGCTTTTTGCAATTTTTCTCGCTTACCACCACCTCCCACCAGTTTGCAATTTATTTTTCGGGGTCTCAGATTTTATTCTGAGAGAAAAGATGAGGCTTCAACTTTTCTCTCAGAATAAAATCTGAGACCCCGAAGACCAACTTGACTCCCCATTACCATCAGCAGGAAAACAGGCGCCTAGAGGCCAGGCCTCAGTTGAGGTGCTGCGAGGAGACGGAGGACGGCTCTCTGGCCAGCGAGGCCGCCTCCTCCGTGGTCTGGAACCGCCGCGTCCTCGACGCCGGGGAGCTGCTGGCCGCCGCTCAGACTGCCCTGGGCGAGGTGGACTCTGCGGAGGAGGCTGCAGCTTCCTCCAGCCCGCCGCCTTTGACCTCGCCCGCCCTCTCCTCCTCCACCCTGTCCACGCCGGTGACGCCCAGGCGCTGGCCGCCGAAGGACAAGAAGAAGCGGCCTGGGATGAGTGAATTGGATGGGGCTCCTCCCAGGAGACCAAGAAGGACACGCAGCCCCCGCCTGCTCTACCAGGGCGATACTTTCCTGCTGAGGGAGATGCAGTTCCTGATTTGAGTGATTGGAGGTGGCAGTGATTGATGAGTGGGGTCACACAGCTTTGTTGGTGGAATGCCTTTTGGTGATTCTTTTTAAAATGCTGGATGCTGTGAGGAAGAGGCGACTATTATTAGCACAGCTGCATCTAGCAGATTTAGAGGAATCGATCCATATCCAATTTGGACAATACTTGAAGAAAAAGAGTCAAATTTAAGTTATTTGAGAAAAAGTGCCAAAAACTCAAATGTTCCAACTTCTAACTACAGGGCTTGATATCCGTGAATATTGAGTTTAGATCTAAAGTTTTGTATATATGCGTCAGACATGCCATAGTCATGATTCCTACCATGAAAAAGAGGGGTTAGAAAATTATGGGTCTTAGTCCTAGTCTTAGTCTTAAATTATGGGTCCCTTGAATCAATCGCACTCTAGTCACAAAACACAAACGTCACAAAACACAAAGTACGGTCGCACCTGTCCAAAAAAGCGGGATTAGCTTCTTACAACCACAGGTACAGTGAGATAATTGTGGAAATAAGGGTATTCTGCATGTAGCTAAATTGAAATAGCTTGTAAGCCTATATGCTATCTCTTAGTTTCTTCCCTTAAAAGTTTCTTTCCACACCTTTCAAACGCCTTTGATTTTAGGTTACATATTCTTGCTTGAATAAGCCCAAACAGCTGCTGTTCTAGAGCTTTGTCGAATGTTTCGCCAAACTATATGCCCGAAAGAAAGTGTTAAATCACCAATAAGAAGAGCCTATTCTACCTGCCATCAATTTAACAAGCAAAATATATAATACTCTAAAATAGCCAGCCTCAGGTGACTGTGGTCGAAACAGCAAGCCACGCTCATGACACTGGCCTTTGGTGCAGACAATGCCTACATCTTCGAGGAGCCGTTCTGCGTTTCTGAAATCCTTGCAGATTGATTGCCCAATTCGATTCTCTCAACCTCTCTTTGCGTCGCTTGCGTCAATCTAAGGCCATGATTTTCTTCCAGGTGATCGCCGCCCGGCTGCAGACGGGGGTGCTGCGATTCCTCACCATCCGCAACGAGGAGACCAACCAGTACCAACCAGAGCTGATCCAAGCCCGACTTTACCTGGAGGGATGTGGGAGGCAAAAAGGGCTGCCCATTCTCCCGAAAGGTTCACTGGATGAGCGCGCCTCCTAAACCAGCCCAGATCTGAGAGGTCGGGGAAAAAAACTAGAGCGACGGATCAGGACGAAGCACAGAGCAGCTGGCGTGGCCGACGCTCAGTTTTTCCCCGCCTGTGCCAGCTGTTTAGTGCCCGGCCAGCTGATGTTTCAGCAGGTTTTCGTATCGGATGCAATGCTAGACCAGGCAATCATTTGTACTTAATAATCGGCTTAAAGAACATGGGTAGAGCTTGGGCAATATCTGCCACCTAACCAGTTTTTACTACGCAATAGAGGCCAGCTAATGCTGTCAGATTCTCCCCGCCTGTGGATTGCAAGCTGTGCAGTACCTTGCAGGCTGATGTTTCAGTGGTTTTTCATAAAACATGGAATTTACTAATATCTGGTACCATTGGCAAGCCAAAAGTGGGTCTCTTTTCTCCAAAATTTGCAATTGACTCGAGTAAAAAGTAAAGGAAATACATTTTATACTAGTGGAATCTGCTGCTTGGACAGTTGCATTTTGTTTTTGGCGCGCAGTTCAGTGTCTCTTTCCATGCGCGCCCAAAAACAAAATGCAGATGACGCAGCAGATTCCACTAGTATAAAATGTATTTCCTTTACTTTTTACTCGAGTCAATTGCAAATTTTGGAGAAAAGAGACCCACTTTTGGCTTGCCAATGGTACCAGATATTTCTTCCACTTTTAATATATCCACTTTTAATATAGTATAAAATTTATAAACACATATTTTATAATGTTGGTTACATATTTAACTAATTAATATTTTATTGGATAAATAAATAAAAAAAAAACTTTACAAAAAAATTTTCAAATCGGAAATTCAATGCGAATATATTGGCAAACATGAAAATTTTTGAGAAATTTTTTTAGATTATGTTTAGGAGTGTCGATTATTGGGAAAAAGAGCTTTACATTAGGCCTTCCGATGATACCAGTTGTTTTCTCAATTTTAAACAGACAAAAATAATAAAAAAATACTTGAGATGGATTCGAACCTGCCAGGTTCACTCATCTGACCAATCGCATTCACCACTACACCACTGAGGCATATGCCACCTTAGCCCAACTTCAGATTTATCAATAACTGACTAGATGATGAAGCCCAGTGACCGGGGCAGGGGGCGGGGGGAAGAATTGAATACCTACTATCGTCCATTGAATAGATGCGGAGGAGAAGAAGGAGAAGGAGGAGGAGTTCGGACAAATGGTTTTTTGCATTTTTCACCCTAAAATCAAACGTTTTCCGAAAAACTCAAAAGATAAACTATAGTCAACTCGATGTTGCTCTTTCCAATGGTGAAAAAATTAGAGCGATTGGAGCCTTCTATGACGAGCAGCAGCCTTATCAAATTTAAGATCTAGCAATAACCCTCAAAACATACACCTGGGTCGAAAAGAGGGGCTGGGCGCTGACGGTTCGCTTTGCTCCCTCGCGCCAGCCCAATAAGTAATGGATGTGCTTGATTGTTTGGCTACAATATGCATGAACAGCTAATATTACTCATTCGATCATCGGAAGAATTGAGAAGAATGAAAAGAATTGAGGAGGTGAACGTTGGGATATCTTCATCTCCAGTCCGTCGCGTGGATGATGTCGGCTAGGTGTGTCTGTCTGAGGCTGTGCCAGACGGCGTCACCCTTGCGCACCTCCAAAGGACCCAGGTTCATCCCAGACAACCGCACCTCTTTCTGTCTTTTTGCCCTTTTTGAGCAAGTGTGAGCAGGAATCATGAAAATGGGGCTGGGACTGCTTTATTTGCAGGAGAGGGGCTTTTGATTCAATTATTGACGACTGATCTACGTCGATATAAAGGGAGTTTCGAAATGGGCACTGAATGATCGTTTCCGAAAGAGTGGCCGCCCCCACCAATAAAGGCTTCACTAAAAGCTTCACATGTGACCGTATCTTCAGGCACATTCAAGTGCGCTAAACAATTCATCGAAGCCACGTCTCGGCTACATTTATCTTCCAGTTCGTTTCATTTATCAGGAATCTGTTTCGGACAGGAAGACGGAAGGAAGGCCAAATGTGTAATGATGATGAGCTTGGAGCATAGGTCGTGGAGTCCCATAGAGGCAATGTCGAAGCCGTCGATCATGATCTGCCTGCCCGCCAACTCCACCAGGCGGAATAGCGTCAGTAGTGTCAGGCTGCTCTTCTCAGCACCCGTCCTGACCCAAACAAACCCCGCCTCCAACCTCCAACAAACCCGCCTCCCCGCCTCCATCAAAGGCGCTCTCAGCCGTCTGCTCCAATCCGCTGCCAGCTGCTACCATCTCCAGCAGCTGCAGACTCTCAGCATCCAAACTAGGGCTAAAGATGCAGAAGTCTGCTGGCCGGAGTTGGCCCAGTTAGCCGATTGGCGCTTTGTGGAAGAGGAGCTGGCCAAGTTTCTGGAGTGCAGGACTTCGCTTCGTCTGATCACTTATTTCAGGACAGTTGGAGCTGAAAGACTACCATTTACATTGTCATTCAGATCCAAGGAGCATTCGCACTTTTTGTTTCATTTGAATAGCGCAATCATCTTTGTCAGTCAGTTGACGCATTAAAAATATCTGTCGTATGGACAACCGTTGAAGTGATGAAGTCGACATGCATCTTATTGGCATAAACGCTCAAATTAGTTGTAGCACACTTGATGTTGCCAGAAAAATTGGCGGGCAGGGGAAGGTCACACTTTTTCAAATAAAGATCAATAAATGCGCCAAATACATGATAAATGACCTAAAAACCCGAGTGGTTTAGGATAGAGAAAATAATCATTTATTTTTAACTATCGCTATTGAAAACATTGTGCATTCAGTTTTCAAGTTTTTGGGACAATTCTTAGCAAGATACTGAATACTTATGGATGGGTTTTAACAAATTCCTATGGCACAGAAACAACATCAATTGATCCCGAGGAGTGGATAGCTTGGCTGTGGATAGCTTTTGATTCCTGGTCGCTGCTTCTGCGTCACGCCAACATCAGCTATGGTTAAGGCCTTGCCCAATGAGTCTTCCAATTTCGTAAAGTAACCTTACCCGCATAGCTATGCCATCGTTATGGTAAACTTTCTTTAATCAACAGTTATCATCAATATGCTTATTGTAAATTCAATGTAGATTTCGAATTTAAAATTATTAAGATGGGAAAATTATATATATTATTATATATATTATTATATTATATATAAATTTAAAATTATATAGATATATACCGGGTGCGGCGTCCAAAAGTTGACAAACTTGAAGACAATGGTTCTCCATCCCACTGCAGTTCTGTGAGCTCCCGCTTCAGACAAAGGTTTGTCTAGGTGTCTATTATAAGCACGTAAAGCGGCTTGATGTTTCATGCAGTCTGGATGGAGAAACGACAACATTAGCAGAAGAGGTCAGAAAAATGGCTGTCAGCAGAATTCAGGGGGTAGGAGATTCTCATACACCCAATTTTGGAAATTAATTTATCCACCATACTTGCAGCTAGAGTGTTAATTTTTATACACATCGTAGGCATAACCTTCCTTAGTAAGTGTAGAAATTTGCTGGTCATTTGATGAAACAGATGTGGAGAAATTGCCATTTAGTAAAACCACTCTAAAACAACTTGGGTTGAGACTCAAAAAAATTCCATCCAACATTGCAGCTTAATTTCCCTGGCCCATAAAAAGCTTTGAAGCCAGAAACTTAACACAATTTAGTCCAAAAGGTCCTTAACTTAGGTATGATTTTTTAGAACTCTAGGTCTTTCCTGTGGCAAAAAATAGCTATTGAAATAATGGGGTTTTTTCACATTTTCTATTGATTCCCGATATCTCTGGACCGACCAGTCTGCAAGCCAACTTGTTTTTTGATTTATTTTACTAAAATTGCAATTTCTCCAAACCTGTTTAATCAATTGAGCTGCAAATTACCAAAGGTTTTTATCAAGGTTAGACCTAATTTATGTAAAAAAATCAACTCTCTAGCTGCAAGTGGGGTGGATAAAGTAATTGCCAAAGTTATGTGTACTAGAATGTATTCTGCTGACAGCCATTTTTCTGACCTCTTCTACTAATGTTGCCGTTTCTCCATCCAGACTGCACGAAACATCAAACCGCTTTACATGCTTATAATAGACACCTAGACAAACCTTTGTGTGAAGCATGAGCTCACAGAACTTCAGTGGGATGGAGAACCATTGTCTTCAAGTTTGTCAACTTTTGGACGCCGCACCCGGTAGTGCTGGGTAGAAGTAAAAGGAGGCGCAATTGTCTGCCACTGTGAGCAGCGCAACATTGATCATTTAGTACTACCAAGCAATATCCGGTTTTTTGACCGCGGAGCGGCCCGAAGGGCCGCTCCGCGGTCTATAGAGGTTACTGAACTTTTGTCCTGATATATATATATATGTATATATATATCTGGAAATGCTGGGAACGGGCGAATTCTCAACGGATTTGGACAAACTTTTTTTTTCCTGAAAGGTAATAATGTGTTATGAAGATATCGCAGGTAGGAAGCGGTCCCGGACCATTTGAAACATCACTTTTTTGGGTAGAAAGGTTAAAAAATGGGGTATACTGAAAAATGGCGAATTCTCGACGGATTTGGACAAACTTTTTTTTCCCTGAAAGGTAATGATGTGTTATGAAGATATCGAAGGTAGGAAGCGGCCCCGGACCATTTGAAACATCACTTTTTTGGGTAGAAAGGTTAAAAAATGGGGTATACTGAAAAATGGCGAATTCTCAACGGATTTGGACAAATTTTTATTCCTGAAAGGTAATAATGTGTTATGAAGATATCGCAGGTAGGAAGCGATCCCTGACCCATTGAAACATTGATTTTTTGGGTATAAAGGTTGAAAAATGGGAAAGGGCAAATTCTCAACGAATTTGGACAATCTTTAATTGACTTTAAAGGTGATGAAATTGTGCAAAGATCCGGATGGGTGGAATTGTACTAAATAGATACTGCATTTAAAATAATTCATTTTTATATTGAACTTTATTTATTTTAGATATTGAAGAATAGATATTGCAATTTTGGATGCCAGTGGTTTTGTCATCAAATCGCCTGACATTGGTGGGAAAGTCTTCATAGGTGAACTAATTAGATTCCACATTTAAAATGATCGTGTAGGGGTAGCGCTCCGCGGTCACCAATTGCGCTTTGCGCCATATACTTGTTTTTCAGAAAATTAAGCTAGGACATTCTGGCAAGCTCTTCCTGAAAAATCACGAGACGAAATGTGATTGGCTAGCAGATGGAAAGTTGATCTGGATGCGTCCTGAGAGTAGCTGTGCCAGCTGCCAGAGCGGTGGGTCCTGTGTGCACTGCTTCGGAGAAACCTGCAAGTGCTATCCAGGCTAAACCTGTGGCTACCCATTTATTACTCGTCTTTTTCCAAGACCTGCTCTTTTATTCTTTTCCCCGTTGGCTGGGTCTTGGTGGGCGGGGTTTTTCTCCCTTCACAGTGTGGGCCAGGGGAAGATGGCCTTTGTGAGGCGTAAGATCAGGCCGGCCTCAGCCTTCTCCCATCGTCAGCCTCCGCTTGCTTCAGCCTTTCTCGCCTCACTCGTGCCCCAAATCTGCCGGGTGTCACGACAGTTTGCTCCCGCGACAATCAAGTTCATTGTTATGCTCACCTCTCTGAGGACCTGAAGGCCAACGCTGGTAATTTTAAAATGCCATCTCTTTATTAACTCTATTTCTTTGTCCATGTCGATTGCTATAGGTTGAAGAAACACTTGACGTGGCGTAAAAGATGTGAGCTCCTTGTGCCGAGTACATCCAGATGACGCATTGGTTTTTGCTGTTCCGGGGGGACCGAACAACATCAAAACTAATGCTAACTTCCACCTCAGCTTGGATATGGGTATGGCCAAGCACATCGAGGCTCAAGCTGTCTGGGCTAGTTCCACACTCCTCTCTTTCTCCTGCCTCAGTTTCTCCATCACACTCACCTGCCAGGCCAGGGCCAAGCCATTTTCGCAATCTGCTGTCCAAGAACAGCATCGTCATTATCGGACCACCTGACCATTTCATGTCAGCCCTGGGCGACAAGAGCGCCTCTTCCATCTTTGCTCAGACCGCCTGCGTACCCATGCACAGGCTCCGATCTCACAGGCCCTACCCAATCTCCGCATGTTTCGCATGCTTAATATATTCTGTAGCTGGTATTACATGAGAAACGCGTTGGTGGAGCTGATGGAGGGTGTGACGGTGGGATCAGCGTAATGGTGTCGGAGGCGCTGTAGTGGAAAGTGACGGTGACGACGGTGGAGGAAGTAATTGTGAGGATCGGCATCCTGGCTTGATCAAGGCTTCTGAGGGAGGCGGGGGCCAGGGCATCAGATGTGTGGAGGCCGTCGATGACCAGGATGCTCACGCTCCATCCATCTCCTTCTACACTGCCTAGCCTCTGATATTGAATGGACAGAATAATTCAGAAGCTAGTTAGCCTTGGTTTGAGGGAGATTAGTTGAAATCGGGCCTCTATACTGGAGGTTTGGTTGACTGCGGGAGCTTTCTCAAAAATATCCTACAAGCCGCTAGTTGAGACCTTTAGTGGCATTTTTTGGAAATTATACCGGTCGAAGAGCTGATGTTTCATGCTTATTTCAAATGAACCTCTGCGTTCTAAGTTTTAATTTCTTATCTCCCATATGATCGATTCAAAATTATTTGGCTGTTTTCTGTCAGAAAGCATTGAGAGTAGATACGACCTTAATCTAAACCAATCGGAAAATTGTCGCAATGAATTGGCGTTCAATTCCTTCAAAACTCCAGTCAGCTGGCCTCGGGCTTGACCTCAACCGACTGATTTCAGGTGCAAGTGGAGATGAGAGGTTGAGCAGTCTTCCTGATGCGTCTGGCCCCTGAAGCTCGGCATCTGGAGATCCAGGTGCTGGCGGACAAGTACTGGGACGCCATCACCCTTTTCGGCCGCGACTGCTCCATTCAGCGTCGCCATCAGACGATCATCTAGGATGCCTCCATCATCATCACTGCAGGTGGTTATGGGCACACCAAATCAAGGACATTCGCATCTCTTTGACGCCGAGCCCTGTGGCACGATTCTATTGTCAATGGCCTCAAACTTCTTTTTGGGACCCGGATGTTTCGAAGAATATACCTAATGCCTTGGGACCCAGAACCCTGATGTTTCAAAAAAACTACAAATTCGCTCTCGACCAAATTAAACTAATGATCTTGCAGCACCAACTTTTGCTTCTCATGATAAATATGTAACTGAATTGAGCTCGCATGGAAATCATAATTGATGAAATATCAATTGGTTGCCTATAAATTGATCACCTTTATGTGTTCGAACATCTGTTTCACTTGTGCCGCCTTTTTGAAGGCTGGTCTTAGGCCAGCCTCATTCCTGGGTGAGAAATAACATAGACAATTAAATAGATGGAAAACAGAAGCATACCGCAACTTTCTGGACCAAAATTCAACTATAGTCACTTTTCAATGAAACTCGGGTCAAGTGAGTACAATACTGGTTTGCATTATTCATACATTATTTCGTAATTACTTCTTTGAATGAGACTAATTTTTGACCGCGGAGCGGCCCGAAGGGCCGCTCCGCGGTCTATAGAGGTTACAGAACTTTTGTCCTCATATATATATATGTATATATATCTGCAAGTGCTGGGCACGGGCGAATTCTCAACGGATCTGGACATACTTTTTTTTTCCTGAAAGCTATCATGTGCCGCTTGGATCCTGGAGGGGTGGAACCGGTTTCCGACCATTTGAAGCATTACTTTTTTGGGTAGAAAGGTTTAAACATTGCAATATACAGTTTTTGCGCTCTAGCACCTGTAATCTTGAGAATTGCACAAACAACTTGAGTTTTTGACCGCGGAGCGGCCCGAAGGGCCGCTCCGCGGTCTATAGAGGTTACTCAACTTTTGTCCTCAGGTATATATATGTATATATTTCTGGAAATGCTGGCCCCGGGCGAATTCTCAACGGATTTGGACAAACTTTTTTTTTCCTGAAAGGTAATGCTATTTTAGAAAGATCTGGAGGGGTGGAACCGGTTTCCGAGCATTTGAAACATTACTTTTTTGGGTAGAAATGTTGAAAATTTGGGTATGCTGGAAAAGGCTCAATTCTCAACGGATTTTGACAAACTTTTTTTTCCCTGAAAGGTAATAAAATTTTAGGAAGATCTGGAGGGGTGGAACCGGTTTCCGAGCATTTGAAACATTACTTTTTTGGGTAGAAATGTTGAATATTTGGGTATGCTGGAAAAGGCTCAATTCTCAACGGATTTGGACAAACTTTTTTTTCCCTGAAAGGTAATAAAATTTTAGGGAGATCTGGATGGGTGGAACAAGTCCCCGAGCATTTGAAACATTACTTTTGTGGGTAGAAAGATTGAAAAATGGGGCATGTTGAGAAATGGCGAATTCTCAACGGATTTTGACAAACTTTTTTTTCCCTGAAAGGTAATGCTATTTTAGGAAGATCTGGAGGGGTGGAACCGGTTTCCGAGCATTTGAAACATTACTTTTTTGGGTAGAATTGTTGAAAATTTGGGTATGCTGGAAAAGGCTCAATTCTCAACGGATTTTGACAAACTTTTTTTTCCCTGAAAGGTAATAAAATTTTAGGAAGATCTGGAGGGGTGGAACCGGTTTCCGAGCATTTGAAACATTACTTTTTTGGGTAGAAATGTTGAATATTTGGGTATGCTGGAAAAGGCTCAATTCTCAACGGATTTGGACAAACTTTTTTTTCCCTGAAAGGTAATAAAATTTTAGGGAGATCTGGATGGGTGGAACAAGTCCCCGAGCATTTGAAACATTACTTTTGTGGGTAGAAAGATTGAAAAATGGGGTATGTTGAGAAATGGCGGATTCTCAACGGATTTGGACAAACTTTTTTTTTGCTGAAAGGTAATAACATTTTAGGAAGATCTAGAGGGGTGGAACTGTTCCCGGGGCATTTGAAACATTACTTTTTGGGTAGAAAGTTTGAAAAATGGGGTATGTTGAGAAATAGCGTATTCTCAACGGATTAGGACAAATTTTTTTTTTGCTGAAAGGTAATAACATTTTAGGAAGATCTCGAGGGGTGGAACTGGTCCCAAAGCATTTAAACATTACTTTTCTGGGTAAAAAGTTGGAAAATTGCAATATGCGGTTTTTACACTGTAGTACCTGAAGTCTTGAGAATTGCACAGAAGACTTGATTTTTTTGTTCACTAGTCTTATATGTCGATTCTAAATCTGTGCTTACTTTTGAATTTGGTTGAGAAACCACATACTTGATTTTTGAGTTAAAAGGATCATATAAAGGATGCGCTCCGCGGTCACCTATTGCGCTTTGCGCCATATACTTGTTTTGTTCACAAGTCGTATATAACGATTCCAAATCTGTGCTTACTTTTGAAAATGGTTGAGAAACCACAGACTTGCCCTCTTGAGTGACAAACTTGCACGCATGACAATAGAATCAATAATTAGTAGCAGCTGAACGGCTGATAATTGAACAGAACACTTGAGTTTTTTTGTTCACAAGTCGTATATAACGATTCCAAATATGTGCTTACTTTTGAAAATGGTTGAGAAACCACAGACTTGCCCTCTTGGGTGACAAACTTTCACGCATGACAATAGCATCAATGATTAGTAGCAGCTGAACGGCTGATAATTGCACAGAAGACTTGAGTTTTTTTGTTCACAAGTCGTATATAACGATTCCAAATATGTGCTTACTTTTGAAAATGGTTGAGAAACCACAGAATTTTCCTTTTGAGATGCAATGATCACTTTCACAGCAGACTTTTTCCTTAATTTTTTGATTTTACTACATGTGGAGGTGTAAGCGCTCCGCGGTCACCTATTGCGCTTTGCGCCATATACTTGTTCGATTTTCTTCTGCATCAAAAGGTAAAGAAACTAAATGAGGACGATAGAACTGATTCATTCAAGAATCGTAAGTTTGAGATTCTTCTTCCTACTTCTTCTCCCATCTTCTTCGTTGCTTCCCACTCAACTCGTTCAAGCTTCCTCTTGACTGGGTTGCAGTGTTCTTTCTTCTGCCTCCTCCATTTGGGTTGGGCTGCTGCCGCGGCCATGAAGACAGGTAGCACAGGTGTAGGAGTCCAGCTGTTTCTTCTTTCGCATTTTCAGCCATTCTTCAGGGCCAACGTTGATACAGTCAGCATGATAGACAGAGCCACATCCAGGTCAAACAAGGCAGCGGAGTAAACGAGGCCCAGATTTTCCCCTGCCCCCAGCTCCTTCTTCCCCAATGACTTCTGAATAATCTTTGCATTTCTCCTCACCTTCCATCTTTCGATAAAAGGAATAAAATGACGTTTTGTAGCATGCTATAGTTGCCTGCACTGATCAAACTCTTTCAGGGTAAAAAGCGCACATTCATACTCGGGCAAGCAAGAAACCCAAACGACAATTTAACATCAAAGTGTATTGTAACACCTTAGAACACTTTAAATGAACAAGGTTTTCTCGGCGGTTGCCAAGATGCGCGGCCTCACCTCAAGACACCACCTAAATAAAAATGCATGCCAAAATTCAACAGATTTCAGTGAAAAACCCTGAATTATACATGTTTCGATTTTTGAAACATCACGATTTTGGCTTTTAGACTATAAATCGAGAAATACTAATTATTTCAAAAATTCCTTTTGCCAGGTTTAAGATATTACTTTCAAGGACGTACATACCAAAAATCAGCTAATTTCATTGAAAAACCATGGAACTATGCATGTTCAATTTTTTGAAACATCAAGATTTTGGGTTTTTGACTATAAATCAATAAATAATAAATATTTCAAAATTTCGTCTTGCCAGCTTCAAGATATTAATTTGACGGACGTACCTGCCAAAAATCAACAAATTTCATTAAAAAACCAGTGATTTACGATTTTTCGTATTTTGAAACATCAAAAATTGAGTTTTGGGTGAAAATCAAAAAATTTCGCCAAGCCCTAATTATCGTGCCAAAGTATCACCAAGGCGGACTATCATGCAAAATTTCAGCTAATTTCATGGAAAACCCAGTGATTTACGATTTTTAGTGCTTTGAAACATCAAAAAATTGAGTTTTGGGCGAAATTCAAAAAATTACGCCAAGCGCCAAAAATGGCCTGGAGATACCACCCAGGCGGACCTTCATGCAAAAAATTAGCCAATTTCGTTGAAAAACCGTGGAGTATGGGACTGGAACAGACAAATATATATATATGCGGACAGACGGACGCAAAAATGGGGTAACTGCTTAAGCTGGCCTTGGCCGCCCGCCGCTTCGGGCAGGGCGCCAGAGCTCCTCCGGCCTCCGGGCACGGGTGCTACGGCCCCTACGCTTCGCCTAGCATGCTTCGCATGCTAGGCTACGCTCCGGGGCCTCCGCACCCATGCCCTCCAGCCTCCGGAGCTCTGACTGCCCTGCCCTCCGCGGCAGGCGGCCTTCGGCCGCGCAAAAACTTTGTCAGCCTGGATGTGGCCCCCTCTATAAGGGGGGCTGCATCCGGATGTGGCCCCCCCTATAGGGGGGTGAAACATGCCTCGCAAATTGCGGCAGCTAGTGACTTAGACTGCGGTTTCGCAAAGAAATGCCTTCAAATTCTGTTTAGAGCCAATTTTGCCGCCATGGTGGAGGTGGTGCTGTAGCCCGACTGCCTCTACTTCGGCGACATGGCCACCGTCCTTGACTCCCCCCTTCTGCAGGCGGCATCTAACCATTCTAACCTGTCTGAAAGGCTTCAAGAAGAATCTGCTTTGTGGCGCTAGAGAAGAGGAAGCTTCCCAAGTTTTTCACCTACTGGGCCTGGGTGGCCATCGCGGAGGATCAAATATATCGGTGCCTCTGAATTTTCTACAGCCCACTCTGTCAGAAAACAAAGTTACTTCGAAAAATACGTAAACTGAATAGCTGACAGCACAGAACTCCTCAATCGTCGAAGTAAGAGGGATAAATTTGGCGGAAGCGGAAGACCATCCCGACCTTGAACCCCCGCCTGCACCTATACCTAGGCAAGGCCAAAGGCGACCAAAAGCTCCCCAAAACAGTCACCGACCACCGCCGCTTCCTTCGCTGCATCTTTTGCCACTCCAATCTCGTCTCCCACCAAGTGCAATCGTAAGAAAGGTTCTCCTTAATTGGTCTATATTGGTCGGTCGGTTCCCATTGGACCAGTGACTATCTCTATTGCAGTTGGTAATGCCTGTGTGTTTTTATTAGTCAGTTTTTAAGGAAGCTGAAACTGGGTTCGGAGATGAAACAACACCAAACTGAGTGTCTAAGGGCAATTGAAATTATTGTTTAGGAAGCTGATAAAAGCTAAAAAGATGACATGGTGAAGTGACTATAGGACAATGTATCCAGGAGAACGCGTACTGCTGGAAGCCATGGACATTGGAGGTGGCCATCACCCATCTGGGAGGGGCCGATTGGGCAGAATGTGACTGCAAGCACATCTTCCCGAATTCCCCCCCCCTGTGTCAGCCACGGTTGCCAGTCTTTCCTCGAAAGGCAGTCAAGAGTGGAAGAAGAGGGAAGATGAAAGTGGTGGAGATGGTGCGGGACATTGTGCAGCGGCTGTGGAAGCTGCGCGATCTGCAGGCAGAGCTCAAGTACAGCCCAACTCACCGCCCATTTACATGCTCCTTCAGTCTCCCATCACTCTGGCTGCTTTTTCCAGCTCCAGCACTAACGAGAGGCTGGCCTGACTAGACGAAGGGATGAAGGCGAGGCCTACTTGGAGCTGCAAGGTTTCAAGGACTCGATGAGTTTAAACTGCAGTTGTGCTTGTCGATTTAGTTTCTACACTGTCCGTTTCGTTGGCTGCTAATCAATGAACCCGTGGTATCCGGGCAAAAGATCAATGAACAATGGCTCTACGTCACATGACAACATTTCGAGCGTCACATGACAATGATTGGGCAGGGGGGTGCCCAATCGTTGTCATAAAAAACGTCATATGACAAAAGAGCAAAATGTTGTCAATTGTCGTTTTTGCCACCTGACATGTTGTCATGTGGCACTCAGAAATTCGTTGTCATACATCGCAAAAACAACGTATGACAACCAAAGTGGGGTTGCCGCTTGCTGTCATACGACGTTATTGCAGGCATCATATGACATTGGGAAAATTACCACATGACAACCGCCCTCAAGACCTGTTGTCACAATGTTGTCATGTGGGTTTTCTGCCGGCGTCACATGACAACCGCCAGATTCAACGTTTTGGTGATTCCTTGATGGAAATGATGGATTTTTGTGCTGATCAGCCTGGAAATTGATGGATTTTTGTGCAGCTCAAATAGCAAACGACGCATGACAACTGCTGTAGGCAGTAGTAGGGAAGGCAGCATAGGGAATGTTTGTGGGGGATGCGTAGGAGGGAGGGGCAGAGGGGGCAGGAGGGGGAAAGGTGTGGCGGTATTAGAGGGGATGATTGATGGGCATGAAAGTTAGAGGGGGAGGCAGTGGAGGAGGCATGTAATGGCCTTGGATACGGGCCCCACATTGTGGCACCTTGTTGGGCCATCTGCCTCCTATCTCCTACATCAGTGTCACTTTCTGCCTGGGCCAGCACAACCATACAGCTCCATCAGCCCTCAAGTGCCTCTTCTCCTCCTTTTTCTTCACTTCGTGGCCAATAAGGTTTGCCAATTTTTCATTTACTTGTTCTTGGCCAGTTTCAGTTAGGCTGAGGTTAGGCTTAGGATTGAAATAGTCATAATTTCTTAGGCAGTTGTCAAATGACGTTTTGGCCTCCGGTTGGGTGATGCTTGACAACAGAAATTCCCAAATTCATTTTATAAGGGTAGGGTCCTCAACGCAACAACTGAAGGGCAGAACTTATATAGGAAAAGACAGCTATCACAGCTGAAGAAGACTAGAATGTCAAGAGCTGAGCAGAGCAGAGAGAAGTAGAAGCTGAGAGCAAATCTAGAGGAGCTGTTTGTATGTTTTGGGGGACGAATCGGGAGGAGTTATGGGAGGAGTGATAGGAGGACTGGGCTGAAGATTCTTGGCATGAGAGTAGTCCTTGGGGGGGGGCGCAGGTGTGTTCGCGGTTGGGGCCTCGCAGGCACATGCCCTCCATGTCCATCCGAATGCTGACAGTGCAGCCAGTCTTCTCTGCAGTTGATTAGGATGCTGGCATATGAGTAGCTGAGAAGGAGAAGGGCTGAACCATAGTCCACGCAGCGAAGGAGGACACCGTGTTGGGTGGGAAGAGAGATCTGTTTGTAGTCGTAGTTGTTGAGCATGACCACAGCCATCGGATGCGATCCCATAGCTCCCTCTTCACAGCCTACCAGCTGCAACTGTGACTGTGACGACGTTGAGCTCCACACTCTCATCCGAGGCCGATGCGGACATTGTAGAAGCTGCAGGAACCACCACTCCAACAGCGACGCCCTCCGCCCCTCTTAGCTCCAATCTAGGCAGAACGGACCAGGCCGCTATTCATTTAATAGTGCCATTCATATGAGTCAGGCAAAATCACCGACAATTTAGGGGGTATTCATAAAAGTGGCAGTTGTCGGTGATATTGCCAAATTCCCATTCATTTATGCTCGACATGTCGGTGACATGTCGATTAAGACTTTGACAATGATTATCACCGATAATTCGCGTTCTATTCATTTAATACCCAATATCACCGACATTTGCCCGACAGGGCTAGGGCTGTCGAGCAGTTATCAGCCAAGCCAACATGTTTATTCGATTTTGGTGACTTTTAAAGATGATGTAAGGGAGCCATAGTCATGGCTGATGCGGGTTACTACACCCCCAACAATTTAGGGATGAATCTGCGATCACACTTCTCTGCCCCCAATGAGTTTGGCCCCCTAATGGTTTGCCCCCCAGCAAGTTGTTCCCCCAAAGGCAATTTCACCTATTCTTACTTTTTATCTAGTGTTCACGTTTTCTTGTTTTTTTCTTAATATTTTCTTTCAATATCACTGACAACTGCCCGATAGAGGTAAGGGGCAGCTACAGGGTTGGTAGGCTTTTTTATATACCTGACTTTGGGAGCCCCTTTTTTACTGTTTTTGATTTTAACTAACTGACTAACTAACTAGTAATTAAAAACTAACTAGTAACTAACTAACTCTTGGGGGGGAACGCCCATCAGCACTTTATGCTCAGCAACCGTGGAATAGTTCTTGCTTTGCCTTGTTATCCAGTGCAGACTTTTTTTGAGGGTTGACAACTTTTATGCTGAGAAGGCTGCACCTCACAGTGACAGCAGAACTTGGCTAGACATGCCTCTGACTCCTCATCAAATCATCAAAGTTTGGTGTTGAACAGTTATAATAATGCATTTCCGTTCATTTAATCCATTTTTTGATAATGTCAAGCTGCTATTATCGATTAAGCAGAAATTAGTTTCAGTTCATAAATACGCTAATTTATCAGTGATTACCGGCCAACCAAGGGGGGACCCCCCATGAAAGTTTCCCCCCCCCCCCCATGAAGTTTCCCCCCCCCTCAAGATTTTAGCTACCACACACACCCTGTGCTAAATTTGGTGAAACTAGTTGAAAATAGGTGAAATTGTATCTTGGGGGGGAAACTAGGCGTCGAAATCGACGACTAGTTCCCCCCCCCAAGAGTTTTGACGACTAGTTCCCCCCCCCCCCACCACAAAAATTTCCTTGTTTCTCCTGCCGTATCAACTTTGGGCTGCTTTCGCGCTGGGTGTGGGGTTATAGGTAAAATCTGGGGGGGGGGACTTTGATTAGGGGGGAACCTTCTTGAGGGGGGGGGAAACCGCTAGGGGGGGATAATCCGATGGGGGGAGGGGAACTAGGTGTCAGCCGGAATTTCTGTGTAAGTGGGTGTCTCACTGCTCGCTCAGTGTAATTTTGATGTAAAAAAATGGAATTACCACAATTTAAAAATAGCATGATTGCGTTCTTGAAGCTGAACCCACTTGTTTTTAGCTTTCTTTTCACTATTCTCCATCTTCACGGCCTAAGATAGTTTTGGCCAACTGTTTTGCACTAATCGAAAATGCTTCGTTGTTGCAAAACCACCAGTTAAACAGCGGTATCCGAATGTATTTATGCATCATTTTTCGAAGCATATCAGGCCTGTCCACTGAAATGAAGAATTTATATTTTGTTCAATTTCGCTTGGTTTTGTTTTCCCAGCTCTTTCGATTCGAGCCACAACTGAGTGTAATTCATTTTGTAAATATTTTAATTCATTCTTCTTTTGCAGCAACGTTACTTGCAACTATGATGTGCTGCTGTATATTTCTTTGATGAGGCGCAAATTTTCCTGGAACAGAACTTAGGACTGATGAGAACAACTGCCCCTCTGACCCCATCGGAATCTATCATGCCAGATGAGATTTTTGACCGCGGAGCGGCCCGAAGGGCCGCTCCGCGGTCTATAGAGGTTACTAAACTTTTGTCCTCATGTGTATATATATGTGTATGGGTATCTGGAAATGCTGTCCACGGGCGAATTCTCAACGGATTGGGACAAACTTTTTTTTTCCTGAAAGGTAATGAGATTTTAGGAAGATCTGGAGGGGTGGAACCGGTTTCCGAGCATTTGAAACATTACTTTTTTGGGTAGAAAGGTTGAAAATTTGGGTATGCTGTAAAAGGCTCAATTCTCAACGGATTGGGACAAACTTTTTTTTCCCTGAAAGGTAATAAAATTTTAGGAAGATCTGGAGGGGTGAAACCGGTTTCCGAGCATTTGAAACATTACTTTTTTGGGTAGAAAGTTTGAAAATTTGGGTATGCTGTAAAAGGCTCAATTCTCAACGGATTGGGACAAACTTTTTTTTTCCTGAAAGGTAATAAAATTTTAGGAAGATCTGGAGGGGTGAAACCGGTTTCCGAGCATTTGAAACATTACTTTTTTGGGTAGAAAGTTTGAAAATTTGGGTATGCTGTAAAAGGCTCAATTCTCAACGGATTTGGACAAACTTTTTTTTTCCTGAAAGGTAATGAGATTTTAGGAAGATCTGGAGGGGTGGAACCGGTTTCCGAGCATTTGAAACATTACTTTTTTGGGTAGAAAGGTTGAAAATTTGGGTATGCTGTAAAAGGCTCAATTCTCAACGGATTGGGACAAACTTTTTTTTCCCTGAAAGGTAATAAAATTTTAGGAAGATCTGGAGGGGTGAAACCGGTTTCCGAGCATTTGAAACATTACTTTTTTGGGTAGAAAGTTTGAAAATTTGGGTATGCTGTAAAAGGCTCAATTCTCAACGGATTTGGACAAACTTTTTTTTTCCTGAAAGGTAATGAGATTTTAGTAAGATATGGAGGGGTGGAACTGGTTTCCGAGCATTTGAAACATTACTTTTTTGGGTATAAAGGTCGAAAATTTGGGTATGCTGTAAAAGGCTCAATTCTCAACGGATATTGACAAACTTTTTTTTTCCTGAAAGGAAATAAAATTTGAGGAAGATCTGGAGAGGTTTGACAAGTCCCGGAGCATTTGAAACATAACTTTTTTAGGTAGAAAGGTTGAAAAATGGGGTATGTTGAGAGCTCCGCGGTCACCTATTGCGCTCTGCGCCATATACTTGTTTTGATAGTGTTTGATATAAAAAGGGACCCAAAGGGGTCAAAGGCCGATCCCAGAGGCAGTGCAATACTGGGCCAACCCGTGGCAGAAGGGAAGCAAGCCTCCACATTCCGCCTGTTCACAAAAATCAGATAATCTCATTGTCCCCAATAGGGGACGTATCAGAGATTAAGCTGATAAGAACAGATACTACACTTTGATCTTAGCCAAAAGGCCGAGAAGCGGTGCCTTTCCTACTCTTTTCCCCTTCTTATTCTCTTTTGACTACATCAGATCCCTCAGTTTAGGTTGAAACGCGCAGTTGTATTGCTTGGTTGACTTGGTCCTTATTCGATGTACATATGTATTCTGCACTGCAGTAAATCACTATTTGTTCAACTGATTATTTAGACTACAAAAAAGTTTCCTGTCCCAAATTACTTGTTGATTTGTTTGAATCTTTTCTTGCTGCTTATTGAAGCGCGGCTTATTATATATATATACTAGTAATATTGCTCAGTGGCCGCGCGACCACCATTGTAATAATGCCATTTATAAATCATGCTTTGCGCGGCGAATAATTTGTTGCTGTTGCTCAAAATCGAAATACCATTGTCCAATATTCAAGTTGATAAATGCTTCTTTAGCTACATTTGCATTCAATTTTATAAATTGAATGTAAAAATCTCAGGGAATGGAATCCCCTTTTTCATTTCTATCCTTTACATCTTTGAAAAACCCAGTAAAAAAAAAATGGGGTTAAAAAAATACAATTTCTACTAGTGGAATCTGCTGCTTGGACAGTTGCATTTTGTTTTTGGCGCACAGTTCAGTGTCTCTTTCCATGCGCGCCCAAAACAAAATGCAGATGACGCAGCAGATTCCACTAGTAGAAATTGTATTTCCTTGACTTTTTACTCGAGACAATTCAAAATTTTGGAGAAAAGAGACCACATTTGGCCTGCCAATGGTACCAGATATTTCTTCCACTTTTAACATATTATGTAACGTATAAATACAAATTTTATATTTTTGGTTATTGTTTTAGTAACGATTTTATTGGATAAATAAATAAAAAATAAACAAAACTTATTTAAATAAACTTTTTTTAATAAAAATAACGAAAAGAAAACATTTGAAAGTACAATGCAAATATATTGGCGAATTAAAATTTTTTTGGGAATTTTTCTTGGGTTACAAATTTTTTGGGGATTTTTTTTGGTTCTTGGGTTCTTGGCAATCAGTATTTGGGAGAAAAAAGCTTTTATTTAGGCCTGCCGAGGGTACCAGTAATTTTCTCAACTGGAAATACACAAAAATTAAAGTGAATCCATGAGAAGGATTCGAACCTCCTAGATTCATTCAGCAGTCCAATCGCTTGCACCACTACACCACTGGTGCATAAAACTTCTTAGTGTAACTGAAAAGCTAAATACATGAGGCTAGGGACCCGGGGAAGGGGGTTGGGGGGGAATGAATACCTACTATCGTCCATTGAATAGATGCGGAGAAGAAGAAGAAGAAGAAGAAGAAGAAGAAGAAGAAGAAGAAGGAGAAGGAGGAGTTCGGACAAATGGTTTTGAGTGATTTTCTAATGATTGCTGCAAGTTTTGGGCAATTTCTCACGAGTTTTGGACAATTTGATGATGCTCTTTCCAATGCCAAAAGAATCAGAACGATTGGATTCTTCTGAGAGGAGCAGGAGCCTTATCAATTTTAAGATCTAGCAATAACCCCGAAAACGTGCACCTGGGTCGAAAAGAGGGGCTGGGCGCTGACACTCCGCTAAAGCTCCGTTCGCGCCAGCCCAATAATTAACGTTAGTTTATCGCGCCAAAAAAAGTGCAAAATAATACAAAATAGTAAAAAAGTTAGTTTTACTGTAATGATTACAAAATGTATATATCCGAATAAGCCTCAAAACGTACACCTGGTTCGAAAAGAGGGGCTGGGCGCTGACGGTTCGCTTTGTTCCCTCGCGCCAGCCCAATCAGCTGATTCGGAAGTCAGTTTATGGCACATAGCTTTCAAATAAAGTCAACAATGGCCAGGAGCTCAATCCGCAATGCCTAATCATTGCAGTTCTCCGAAACAATAATTAAACTGATATTTACCGCACGGCAAGAGTTCCTCAGCAGTTTTTCTCATTTCGACAAATCCGTCCCTCCAAAAATTGATCAGCGCATTGCGTGGCTACAGCATCACTGCTGCAGAAGCGGGTGCGGATCCTGCAGACATGAGCTGGTGTAAGGGCTGTTCAGGCTGGGCAGAGGGGCACTGATAGCCGTAGCCGCAGGTTGCACTGCAAGGATGCCAGGGGAGCCAGGGCACCAGGCTCCCGTTGCACGGGCCTTCGTTGCAAGCGGCGGCCTCCCGGATTGGCTCCTTCCTGAAGCTGCCTTCCCGACAACAACGGCTGCCCTCGTCCGGCACCCCGTTGATCAGGCAGCCGCGAGAGCGTAGCTCGAGACATCATCCTCCTCCAGCAACTCAAGACATCGCATGAGGGGATACCTTACTGCCCAGTGCACAGGTCACAGTGCAAGGGCTCCAGGGCGTCCATTCTGCAAAGCTGCACTCGCCAGCCGGCACCTAATCCAGGCCGTACACATCTCTTTGCACCCGGGCAGCGGATCAAGGCGGGTGCCTACGGGCGCTCTTGTAGTTGGCGGAAGTTGTGGTGTCCGATTCGTGCGCGCAGCTGTCTTCCGGGGCCGCAGCTGGCACTGCACGGCCGCCAGGACTCCCAGTAGGGGCAGGGGGCCGCTTCACAGATTTGCTGTTGCTGAGGCGGCCCCTGGCAGCAGCTACTGGTCGGCTCCAATGTTCCGTTGACCAGGCAGCCGCGTGAGCGCCCCTCAAGCCCCCCGCACTGAGAGACATTGAGGAGAAGTGCTAGGCCTGGACCCTGAAGCCGCGGGCACAGCTCACACTGCACTCACTCCAGGAGCCCCAGTCTGCAAAGCCGCACCCGCACACAGCCAGCTGGCACCTGCAAAGCTTCAGACTCAGACTTGAGCAAATGGGGCAATTGACGGCTATTGACGAAGGCTGAATATAAGGGATTCCTACGGGCGCTCTTGGCCGTCGCTGCTGTCGTTGACTGGACTGCGGCGCTGTGTCCCTGGGCCACAAGTGGCCGAACAGGGTCCCCACTGAAGATAGCTGACAAAAATGTCCGGCAAGGCCAGCTGCAGCTGGGCAAGAATGAAGAGAAGGAGCATCTTGGCCGACTGAGACTGGTCCTGGGCAGAGCATGGGTTTGATGGCGTGAACGAGAGACGAGGCGCGGATAGTTTTGGGGAGTGGCTTTGTGACTGATTGCTCTCCGCTGCATCGTGCAGGCGAATAGTTGTGGCCAAAAAATGTATCAATTTGCACTTCAATGTGATTAGGCCCATCATTCTCTTCTATAGCTGTCCTGCTTCCAGACATCCTCCCTCACTAGCGAGAGAGTCTGCAAGTTATTAGTGTGCCAAATGCACCTTTTAACATGGACCTCTTTTCTTCAGATAAAATTAGGTAGTTCATCCTTAAACATAAGTTAACTTAAACACGGCTTTAACTTCAATGCTGCAAATAACGCTTGTGGGTACGCGAGCACCTATTTTCTGCGAGCTGAAAGATCAAAGCCCCTCATTGTAAGGTAAAAAGGAGAACTGCCGAGTGAATTGGTGGATTGAAAAGGCAGAGGGCCTGATTAAGGTGTACCCGGTGCCCTTCTTGCATCAGCTGATCGAGAGGAAGATAGACTGCTCTCCGAGCGCATCAGCTACGCACAGGACCACGTGCCCAGCCTGACCAAGGACCTCTCCTGTCCTCCTTACTCAAGGCGTTCATGATCCCCAACCCTAATTTAAAATTGAACTTTATTTATTTTCCTATAAAGTGTCATTTTCATGAAACATAGGCGAATTGGGTACACAGTTGGAGAGGAGATGTTCTTGGCGGCTGTGGACACAGGCACAGGCGAGGAGTGGAGTGGCTACAGGCACTACTACTACTGTCCGAAGTAGCTGGGGCAGCAGCGAGACGAGCAGCTTCAACGTCCTCCATGACTTCTTCTACCACAAAAACCCCACCATCGCCGCCCTTCTGGTCTTCGTTCGACGCTCCAGCACCGCCTATGCCTCTCTCAACTCTCTCCGCTTTGGCCTGGCACAATCAATCCTTCTATCCAGTCTCAGCCGCAGCATCAAACGTATGCCATCAATTCAAATGTTCAAGCACCTTTGCATTATCAAATGGTCAAGTTCCTTCCCATTTTCAACGCTAAACTGATGTCATTTCATAATAATCATATATCTGGTACCATCGGCAAGCCTAAGTTGAATCTCTTTTCTCCCAAAAATTCGATTGGCCCGAGTGTAAAGTCAAAGAAATACATCTACTACTAGTGGAATCTGCTTCTAAGACAATTGCATTTTGTTTTAGCGCGCAGTCCAGTTGCTCTTTCCATTGCGCGCTAAACCAAAATGCAGGTGGCTCAGCAGATTCCACTAGTAGTAGATGTATTTTTTTGACTTTACACTCGGGCCAATCGAATTTTTGGGAGAAAAGAGATTCAATTTAGGCTTGCCGATGGTACCAGATATTTCTTCCACTTTTAAGATTGAAAAAAACAAAACAGTTGGTTCAAATAATTTTTCTTTTTGCGATATATCATTTAAAGTATATATATAAAAAAAGAAAAAAATTTGCACTGGGGAGGATTCGAACCCGCCCTCAACAGCTTTAGGACAATCCACCAACCCACTTGACCACTCAGCCTCATAACTCAGACCCTCTAATGAGGTGCTATTAATTGTACATTTAATCCCTTCGCCTGGCCGACTCTACCCTTAACTGTTGGCCAAATGAATACCTACTATCGTCCATTGAGCAGATGCGGAGGAGTAGTAGTAGTAGGAGGAGGAGGAGGAGTTCTGACAAACAGTTTTCTACAAATTTATCTACGATTCTGCAACTTTTTAGCGATTTCTCGCGAGTTTTTGTCAATTCGATGATGCTCTTTCTAATGCAAAAAGAATCAGACGGATTGGACGTTTACGTGAAGCACAAAATCCTTATCAATTTTAAGATCTAGCAATAACCTCGAAAACGTACACCTGGGTCGAAAAGAGGGGCTGGGCGCTGACGGTCGCGTTGCTCCCTCGCGCCAGCCCAATTTCATATGACATGAAACATTTGCAAATTTAGGATTCTACCTTTTTGCATTTGAAAATACAAAAAAACGGCGTCAAATTGTAGTTGGGTATTGAAGCATTATCAAATCACCCTGACCCTAGAAACCCTGTCTACCAATGAGAATGACTCGTATAGGGCTGGCGCGAGGGAGGCTTCTTTGCTCTTTTCGTCTGCCCTTTCGTTGTAGGGGAGGCCGCAGTGTCCCAGAACCTAGAACGGCGGAGAGGAGACTGGACCTGGCCACCAGCTGGTCTCTCGAAACCTAGATGTGAGCGTGTACTGAGGGTTTTGAAGTTTCAGAAATTTATTGAATTATCAATGAAACTTGCATATTTTAATAAACGGTTGGCATATGATGAATGGTCAATGGCTAAAAAATGGCACTTGATGCTGTTAAAATTTTAACAACTACTTTAATCTCCCCTAGTTAGAAAAGAAAATCATTGAAATCTGAGGGAGTGTCATTCTGGTCGTTTGACTTTTAAAAACATCTTCAAAACACTACTTAGGCAAACCTACGTGCCTAAATTCAGCCTATTTTATTTGAGAACCAAGGATTTCTGCATAATGGGAAATGGATAAAGTTCAAACGGTTGACAATTATATGCAATCATATAATCAATCTTCATCTCTGAAATCTATCATCATCTAAAGTACACACATCTATTATCGTCCAGATACTGAGCCTATCCTCACTTTTGCTCAAATAAGCTCAAGACGTAATTCATCCGCATTCAACGGCCATGCTTAACAGTCGTGGACGCAAGCCAAAGGCAGCCCAAATCTCTGCATCCAGCGATACGGTTGGCTTACATCTCTACTGTCACACGTTTCATGTTTCCCTGCTTTTTTAAGTGTCTTCACCATCCATGACACATATTTTCGATTCACAATTTTTACCCAGCTCAAGATCATGCTCAAAAAAAATCCCCACTCTTGACAGAAGTCGGTTTCCGATGCGAATCGAAGCATTGCACTGCTGAGCCTGCTGCAAGCTGTGCCTCACGTGGCTGCGGCAATAGTGGACTGCCTGACCATAGCCAACTGGGACAGCCTTCGACTTGCTTCTCAGGCTCTCGCCAAAGTTGTGCAGCGCCACTGCCGCGTCCGATCCCTCCACCTGCACTTCGAAGCCTCCAACTCCGTGAATCTGGCGCTCAGCCACCTCCCGAGCCTCTACGACACCATTCCTACGGAACATCTAGTACACTGCTGGCTGCCCCATCAGACAGGCTCTCTTGGACCTCGTCTCGGATTCCTGGCCAACTACTACAACCTCGGGCACTTGGCAGCCCTCCATATCCGCAACAACTGTACGGACCTGGGCGTCTGCCTCCCAGAGCTCCAGCAGCTGGCCTCCCGCTTCAATCTCGGCGGCGTTCGCCAGCTCTGCCTCAAGCAGGAGCTCTGCCTGAACTTCGACATGAAACAGCTGTCTTGGCTGCCAAGCCTAGTAGCAGGCCTGAAGAAGCTGGATGTGGATGACCTCACGCTGAAAGAGCTGATGCCCTCGCTCCAGCAGTCCAGCCAGCTGGCGGAGATTTCCCTGCAAAATACGCCCCTCCCTCGCCTACCGATTACACTGCAGCGTCTGAATCTCCAGGCCCTCCTGGTAGATGAGCAGGAGCTCCTCGCTCTGCTCCGAAGGTCCCAGAAGCTGCGACAGCTCCACTTAGATGGGCTTTTTCTGGACTCCATGCTTGCTCTGCTGCTTACCTGCCACTCCACCGGGAAAAGCTTTCACTTCTCAGCCACGGACCTTATTGTGCGCTATGATGGAGAAGAGGAGGACGAGAAAAGGCTCCTGGGAAAGGGGCTGGCGAGTTTCCTGGAAGCGAATCCTTCTCTTCGTATGCACAGTTGCATCGAGATTGAGAATGAGTTCCAGTTTCAAGCTTCCTTCCATTTCACCTCCCTAAAACTGCCCCAATTTTCGGTTGAATTCCGCTGTCAGTCATTAGACATCGATGTATGATGATCCGGCTCACTCCAACTATCCCCCCCTCAAGGTTTTTACCCCCCCCCCCTCATGGGTTTTACCCCCCCCCTCAAGGTTTCTACCCCCCCCTCAAGTTTCAACCCTCCCCTCAAGTTTTTACCCTCCCCTCATGGATGCACATCTGTGGTTAGTAAGGAATCGTTGTAATCGCTACAACTACGACTCCAATTATCCCCCCCCCCTCATGACTCCAATTATCCACCCCTCATGGAAATCGACTCCAACTATCCCCCCCTCATGACTCCAATTATCCACCCCTCATGGAAATCGACTCCAACTATCCCCCCCTCATGACTCCAATTATCCACCCCTCATGGAAATCGACTCCAACTATCCCCCCCTCATGACTCCAATTATCCACCCCTCATGCTGTTCGACTCCAATTATCCACCCTCATGCCTCATGATTACGATTCCCAAGTCTAAGCCCAAGTCCAAGGCTAATCCTAAGCTGACGATCCATGAGGGGGGGGGGTAAAACCCATGAGGGGGGGGTAGAAACCTTGAGGGGGGGGTAAAAACTTGAGGGGGACAGGCACCTCATGAGGGGGGGATAGTTGGAGTGAGCCGATGATCCTTCTGGTGAATGTTTTTTTTGGCAAATTTGCTGAATATGGACTTTTTGTCAATAGTGTGAAGTTAAAAGGGCCTAAGCGAATTATATGAGTTGTTTGATAATTGAAATGAGGAAATTATTTTTATTCGACCTCAACATCAACAGTGTACCTTCATTTTTGCTACATGATACTTTTATTTCATCACACCTCACATAGTTTATGCCATTGACTATTTCACGATTTTTTAACACCCACTGCTGATGGGAGAAAATGGGGGAAGGCTTCATGATTTTTTCATGAATTTTTTCTGAGTATCCTATTTGAACTGCTGGGTGCAGCGACGATGCAGCGAGGAGAAAACAAATAAAGGGGCTTTGATAAAGAATAGGATAAATCAGCAGCCGCAAATCAGTCCCTTGACGACGCGGAAGCCTCGGGCCAAGAACGCACGAACCTTCATTGGAAAGCAATGAATATCAGCTAGATAGACTAAGGCCAGAAAAACCTCCTGGTCGGAGAGGGCGTGGAAGGCGAAAAGGAAGCCGGCAAAGGCCCCGTTGAGGATGAAGACGGTGCCGTAGATCTCCACACGGCGGTAGTGGATGGCCATGGCGCCCATCACCTGCGAGGCCAGCTCCAGCCCCGCCACTAGAGGCAGGACAGAAACCTCCTGGTCGGAGAGGGCGTGGAAGGCGAAAAGGAAGCCGGCAAAGGCCCCGTTGAGGATGAAGACGGTGCCGTAGATCTCCACACGGCGGTAGTGGATGGCCATGGCGCCCATCACCTGCGAGGCCAGCTCCAGCCCCGCCACTAGAGGCAGGACAGAAACCTCCTGGTCGGAGAGGGCGTGGAAGGCGAAAAGGAAGCCGGCAAAGGCCCCGTTGAGGATGAAGACGGTGCTGTAGATCTCCACACGGCGGTAGTGGATGGCCATGGCGCCCATCACCTGCGAGGCCAGCTCCAGCCCCGCCACTAGAGGCAGGACAGAAACCTCCTGGTCGGAGAGGGCGTGGAAGGCGAAAAGGAAGCCGGCAAAGGCCCCGTTGAGGATGAAGACGGTGCCGTAGATCTCCACACGGCGGTAGTGGATGGCCATGGCGCCCATCACCTGCGAGGCCAGCTCCAGCCCCGCCACTAGAGGCAGGACAGAAACCTCCTGGTCGGAGAGGGCGTGGAAGGCGAAGAGGAAGCCGGCAAAGGCCCCGTTGAGGATGAAGACGGTGCCGTAGATCTCCACACGGCGGTAGTGGATGGCCATGGCGCCCATCACCTGCGAGGCCAGCTCCAGCCCCGCCACTAGAGGCAGGACAGAAACCTCCTGGTCGGAGAGGGCGTGGAAGGCGAAGAGGAAGCCGGCAAAGGCCCCGTTGAGGATGAAGACGGTGCCGTAGATCTCCACACGGCGGTAGTGGATGGCCATGGCGCCCATCACCTGCGAGGCCAGCTCCAGCCCCGCCACTAGAGGCAGGACAGAAACCTCCTGGTCGGAGAGGGCGTGGAAGGCGAAGAGGAAGCCGGCAAAGGCCCCGTTGAGGATGAAGACGGTGCCGTAGATCTCCACACGGCGGTAGTGGATGGCCATGGCGCCCATCACCTGCGAGGCCAGCTCCAGCCCCGCCACTAGAGGCAGGACAGAAACCTCCTGGTCGGAGAGGGCGTGGAAGGCGAAGAGGAAGCCGGCAAAGGCCCCGTTGAGGATGAAGACGGTGCCGTAGATCTCCACACGGCGGTAGTGGATGGCCATGGCGCCCATCACCTGCGAGGCCAGCTCCAGCCCCGCCACTAGAGGCAGGACAGAAACCTCCTGGTCGGAGAGGGCGTGGAAGGCGAAGAGGAAGCCAGCAAAGGCCCCGTTGAGGATGAAGACGGTGCCGTAGATCTCCACACGGCGGTAGTGGATGGCCATGGCGCCCATCACCTGCGAGGCCAGCTCCAGCCCCGCCACTAGAGGCAGGACAGAAACCTCCTGGTCGGAGAGGGCGTGGAAGGCGAAGAGGAAGCCGGCAAAGGCCCCGTTGAGGATGAAGACGGTGCCGTAGATCTCCACACGGCGGTAGTGGATGGCCATGGCGCCCATCACCTGCGAGGCCAGCTCCAGCCCCGCCACTAGAGGCAGGACAGAAACCTCCTGGTCGGAGAGGGCGTGGAAGGCGAAGAGGAAGCTGGCAAAGGCCCCGTTGAGGATGAAGACGGTGCCGTAGATCTCCACACGGCGGTAGTGGATGGCCATGGCGCCCATCACCCAGTGTTGCCGTTTTTTTATGCCATAATGTGTACATTACAGAATCTTATAGAATCCATATAATGTATAGTATTGTATAATTGGCCGATTCTAATGTGAATGTATGTATAATTTTTGAGGGGCCAAGATATGCCATAGTTATGCCATAACTGGGCCTGTTATGGCATAACTTGGCTTGATATGGGATAGTTATGGGATGTCTATGCTCCAGTTTGCATTGTGGGATTTTGCCATGCAACCAATGCATAGATTGCAGAGGTTCAGCAAAGGCTTCAGCTTCTCTGTGCTGTTCGCCATGCAACCAATGCATAGATTGCAGAGGTGCAGCAAAGGCTCCAGCTTCTCTGTGCTGTTCGCCATGCAACCAATGCATAGATTGCAGAGGTGCAGCAAAGGCTCCAGCTTCTCTGTGCTGTTCGCCATGCAACCAATGCATAGATTGCAGAGGTGCAGCAAAGGCTCCAGCTTCTCTGTGCTGTTCGCCATGCAACCAATGCATAGATTGCAGAGGTGCAGCAAAGGCTCCAGCTTCTCTGTGCTGTTGGCGTTATGCCGAAATGGCGTTACGCCGATTCGGCGTTACGCCGATTTGGCGTTACGCCGATTTGGCGTTACGCCGATTCGGCGTTACGCCATTTCGGCGTTACGCCGTTTAGGCGTTACGCCATTTCGGCGTTACGCCGCATAGATTGTAGAGGTGCAGCAAAGGCTTCAGCTTCTCTGTGCTGTTCGCCATGCAACCAATGCATAGATTGCAAAGGTGCAGCAAAGGCTCCAGCTTCTCTGTGCTGTTCGCCATGCAACCAATGCATAGATTGCAGAGGTGCAGCAAAGGCTCCAGCTTCTCTGTGCTGTTCGCCATGCAACCAATGCATAGATTGCAGAGGTGCAGCAAAGGCTCCAGCTTCTCTGTGCTGTTCGCCATGCAACCAATGCATAGATTGCAGAGGTGCAGCAAAGGCTCCAGCTTCTCTGTGCTGTTCGCCATGCAACCAATGCATAGATTGCGGAGGTGTAGCAAAGGCTCCAGCTTCTCTGTGCTGTTCGCCATGCAACCAATGCATAGATTGCAGAGGTGCAGCAAAGGCTCCAGCTTACTCTGTGCTGTTCGCCATGCAACCAATGCATAGATTGCAGAGGTGCAGCAAAGGCTCCAGCTTCTCTGTGCTGTTCGCCATGCAACCAATGCATAGATTGCCGAGGTGCAGCAAAGGCTCCAGCTTCTCTGTGCTGTTCGCCATGCAACCAATGCATAGATTGCAAAGGTGCAGCAAAGGCTCCAGCTTCTCTGTGCTGTTCGCCATGCAACCAATGCATAGAATGCAGAGGTGCAGCAAAGGCTCCAGCTTACTCTGTGCTGTTCGCCATGCAACCAATGCATAGATTACAGAGGTGCAGCAAAGGCTCCAGCTTCTCTGTGCTGTTCGCCATGCAACCAATGCATAGATTGCAGAGGTGCAGCAAAGGCTCCAGCTTCTCTGTGCTGTTCGCCATGCAACCAATGCATAGATTGCGGAGGTGTAGCAAAGGCTCCAGCTTCTCTGTGCTGTTCGCCATGCAACCAATGCATAGATTGCAGAGGTGCAGCAAAGGCTCCAGCTTACTCTGTGCTGTTCGCCATGCAACCAATGCATAGATTGCAAAGGTGCAGCAAAGGCTCCAGCTTCTCTGTGCTGTTCGCCATGCAACCAATGCATAGATTACAGAGGTGCAGCAAAGGCTCCAGCTTCTCTGTGCTGTTCGCCATGCAACCAATGCATAGATTGCAGAGGTGCAGCAAAGGCTCCAGCTTCTCTGTGCTGTTCGCCATGCAACCAATGCATAGATTGCGGAGGTGCAGCAAAGGCTCCAGCTTCTCTGTGCTGTTCGCCATGCAACCAATGCATAGATTGCAGAGGTGCAGCAAAGGCTCCAGCTTACTCTGTGCTGTTCGCCATGCAACCAATGCATAGATTGCAGAGGTGCAGCAAAGGCTCCAGCTTCTCTGTGCTGTTCGCCATGCAACCAATGCATAGATTGCCGAGGTGCAGCAAAGGCTCCAGCTTCTCTGTGCTGTTCGCCATGCAACCAATGCATAGATTGCAAAGGTGCAGCAAAGGCTCCAGCTTCTCTGTGCTGTTCGCCATGCAACCAATGCATAGAATGCAGAGGTGCAGCAAAGGCTCCAGCTTACTCTGTGCTGTTCGCCATGCAACCAATGCATAGATTACAGAGGTGCAGCAAAGGCTCCAGCTTCTCTGTGCTGTTCGCCATGCAACCAATGCATAGATTGCGGAGGTGCAGCAAAGGCTCCAGCTTCTCTGTGCTGTTCGCCATGCAACCAATGCATAGAATGCAGAGGTGCAGCAAAGGCTCCAGCTTACTCTGTGCTGTTCGCCATGCAACCAATGCATAGATTACAGAGGTGCAGCAAAGGCTCCAGCTTCTCTTTGCTGTTCGCCATGCAACCAATGCATAGATTGCAAAGGTGCAGCAAAGGCTCCAGCTTCTCTGTGCTGTTCGCCATGCAACCAATGCATAGAATGCAGAGGTGCAGCAAAGGCTCCAGCTTACTCTGTGCTGTTCGCCATGCAACCAATGCATAGATTACAGAGGTGCAGCAAAGGCTCCAGCTTCTCTGTGCTGTTCGCCATGCAACCAATGCATAGATTGCAGAGGTGCAGCAAAGGCTCCAGCTTCTCTGTGCTGTTCGCCATGCAACCAATGCATAGATTGCAGAGGTGCAGCAAAGGCTCCAGCTTCTCTGTGCTGTTCGCCATGCAACCAATGCATAGATTGCAAAGGTGCAGCAAAGGCTCCAGCTTCTCTGTGCTGTTCGCCATGCAACCAATGCATAGATTGCAGAGGTGCAGCAAAGGCTCCAGCTTCTCTGTGCTGTTCGCCATGCAACCAATGCATAGAATGCAGAGGTGCAGCAAAGGCTCCAGCTTACTCTGTGCTGTTCGCCATGCAACCAATGCATAGATTACAGAGGTGCAGCAAAGGCTCCAGCTTCTCTGTGCTGTTCGCCATGCAACCAATGCATAGATTGCAGAGGTGCAGCAAAGGCTCCAGCTTCTCTGTGCTGTTCGCCATGCAACCAATGCATAGATTGCAGAGGTGCAGCAAAGGCTCCAGCTTCTCTGTGCTGTTCGCCATGCAACCAATGCATAGATTGCAGAGGTGCAGCAAAGGCTCCAGCTTCTCTTTGCTGTTCGCCATGCAACCAATGCATAGATTGCAAAGGTGCAGCAAAGGCTCCAGCTTCTCTGTGCTGTTCGCCATGCAACCAATGCATAGAATGCAGAGGTGCAGCAAAGGCTCCAGCTTACTCTGTGCTGTTCGCCATGCAACCAATGCATAGATTACAGAGGTGCAGCAAAGGCTCCAGCTTCTCTGTGCTGTTCGCCATGCAACCAATGCATAGATTGCAGAGGTGCAGCAAAGGCTCCAGCTTCTCTGTGCTGTTCGCCATGCAACCAATGCATAGATTGCAGAGGTGCAGCAAAGGCTCCAGCTTCTCTGTGCTGTTGGCGTTATGCCGAAATGGCGTTACGCCGATTCGGCGTTACGCCGATTTGGCGTTACGCCGATTTGGCGTTACGCCGATTCGGCGTTACGCCATTTCGGCGTTACGCCGTTTAGGCGTTACGCCATTTCGGCGTTACGCCGCATAGATTGTAGAGGTGCAGCAAAGGCTTCAGCTTCTCTGTGCTGTTCGCCATGCAACCAATGCATAGATTGCAAAGGTGCAGCAAAGGCTCCAGCTTCTCTGTGCTGTTCGCCATGCAACCAATGCATAGATTGCAGAGGTGCAGCAAAGGCTCCAGCTTCTCTGTGCTGTTCGCCATGCAACCAATGCATAGATTGCAGAGGTGCAGCAAAGGCTCCAGCTTCTCTGTGCTGTTCGCCATGCAACCAATGCATAGATTGCAGAGGTGCAGCAAAGGCTCCAGCTTCTCTGTGCTGTTGGCGTTATGCCGAAATGGCGTTACGCCGATTCGGCGTTACGCCGATTTGGCGTTACGCCGATTTGGCGTTACGCCGATTCGGCGTTACGCCATTTCGGCGTTACGCCGTTTAGGCGTTACGCCATTTCGGCGTTACGCCGCATAGATTGTAGAGGTGCAGCAAAGGCTTCAGCTTCTCTGTGCTGTTCGCCATGCAACCAATGCATAGATTGCAAAGGTGCAGCAAAGGCTCCAGCTTCTCTGTGCTGTTCGCCATGCAACCAATGCATAGATTGCAGAGGTGCAGCAAAGGCTCCAGCTTCTCTGTGCTGTTCGCCATGCAACCAATGCATAGATTGCAGAGGTGCAGCAAAGGCTCCAGCTTCTCTGTGCTGTTCGCCATGCAACCAATGCATAGATTGCAGAGGTGCAGCAAAGGCTCCAGCTTCTCTGTGCTGTTGGCGTTATGCCGAAATGGCGTTACGCCGATTCGGCGTTACGCCGATTTGGCGTTACGCCGATTTGGCGTTACGCCGATTCGGCGTTACGCCATTTCGGCGTTACGCCGTTTAGGCGTTACGCCATTTCGGCGTTACGCCGCATAGATTGTAGAGGTGCAGCAAAGGCTTCAGCTTCTCTGTGCTGTTCGCCATGCAACCAATGCATAGATTGCAAAGGTGCAGCAAAGGCTCCAGCTTCTCTGTGCTGTTCGCCATGCAACCAATGCATAGATTGCAGAGGTGCAGCAAAGGCTCCAGCTTCTCTGTGCTGTTCGCCATGCAACCAATGCATAGATTGCAGAGGTGCAGCAAAGGCTCCAGCTTCTCTGTGCTGTTGGCGTTATGCCGAAATGGCGTTACGCCGATTCGGCGTTACGCCGATTTGGCGTTACGCCGATTTGGCGTTACGCCGATTCGGCGTTACGCCATTTCGGCGTTACGCCGTTTAGGCGTTACGCCATTTCGGCGTTACGCCGCATAGATTGTAGAGGTGCAGCAAAGGCTTCAGCTTCTCTGTGCTGTTCGCCATGCAACCAATGCATAGATTGCAGAGGTGCAGCAAAGGCTCCAGCTTACTCTGTGCTGTTCGCCATGCAACCAATGCATAGATTACAGAGGTGCAGCAAAGGCTCCAGCTTCTCTGTGCTGTTCGCCATGCAACCAATGCATAGATTGCAGAGGTGCAGCAAAGGCTCCAGCTTCTCTGTGCTGTTCGCCATGCAACCAATGCATAGATTGCAGAGGTGCAGCAAAGGCTCCAGCTTCTCTGTGCTGTTGGCGTTATGCCGATTTGGCGTTACGCCGATTCGGCGTTACGCCATTTCGGCGTTACGCCATTTCGGCGTTACGCCGCATAGATTGCAGAGGTGCAGCAAAGGCTTCAGCTTCTCTGTGCTGTTCGCCATGCAACCAATGCATAGATTGCAGAGGTGCAGCAAAGGCTCCAGCTTACTCTGTGCTGTTCACCATGCAACCAATGCATAGATTGCAAAGGTGCAGCAAAGGCTCCAGCTTCTCTGTGCTGTTCGCCATGCAACCAATGCATAGATTGCAGAGGTGCAGCAAAGGCTCCAGCTTCTCTGTGCTGTTCGCCATGCAACCAATGCATAGATTGCAAAGGTGCAGCAAAGGCTCCAGCTTCTCTGTGCTGTTCGCCATGCAACCAATGCATAGATTGCAGAGATGCAGCAAAGGCTCCAGCTTCTCTGTGCTGTTCGCTGTTTAGCGTAAAAAAATGGTTATTCTCAATGTATAATAGACAATAATACAATATCCCATATTGTATAACCCATAATATTGTATGTATAACGGGACTTATACCATATTCTAATGTGAATGTATGTATATTTTTTGGGACCCCTGTATTGTAATGTGAATGTATGTATAATTTTTGAAAAAAACGGCAACACTGCCATCACCTGCGAGGCCAGCTCCAGCCCCGCCACTAGAGGCAGGACAGAAACCTCCTGGTCGGAGAGGGCGTGGAAGGCGAAGAGGAAGCCGGCAAAGGCCCCGTTGAGGATGAAGACGGTGCCGTAGATCTCCACACGGCGGTAGTGGATGGCCATGGCGCCCATCACCTGCGAGGCCAGCTCCAGCCCCGCCACTAGAGGCAGGACAGAAACCTCCTGGTCGGAGAGGGCGTGGAAGGCGAAGAGGAAGCTGGCAAAGGCCCCGTTGAGGATGAAGACGGTGCCGTAGATCTCCACACGGCGGTAGTGGATGGCCATGGCGCCCATCACCTGCGAGGCCAGCTCCAGCCCCGCCACTAGAGGCAGGACAGAAACCTCCTGGTCGGAGAGGGCGTGGAAGGCGAAGAGGAAGCTGGCAAAGGCCCCGTTGAGGATGAAGACGGTGCCGTAGATCTCCACACGGCGGTAGTGGATGGCCATGGCGCCCATCACCTGCGAGGCCAGCTCCAGCCCCGCCACTAGAGGCAGGACAGAAACCTCCTGGTCGGAGAGGGCGTGGAAGGCGAAGAGGAAGCCGGCAAAGGCCCCGTTGAGGATGAAGACGGTGCCGTAGATCTCCACACGGCGGTAGTGGATGGCCATGGCGCCCATCACCTGCGAGGCCAGCTCCAGCCCCGCCACTAGAGGCAGGACAGAAACCTCCTGGTCGGAGAGGGCGTGGAAGGCGAAGAGGAAGCTGGCAAAGGCCCCGTTGAGGATGAAGACGGTGCCGTAGATCTCCACACGGCGGTAGTGGATGGTCTTGGCGCCCATCACCTGCGAGGCCAGCTCCAGCCCCGCCACTAGAGGCAGGACAGAAACCTCCTGGTCGGAGAGGGCGTGGAAGGCGAAGAGGAAGCTGGCAAAGGCCCCGTTGAGGATGAAGACGGTGCCGTAGATCTCCACACGGCGGTAGTGGATGGCCATGGCGCCCATCACCTGCGAGGCCAGCTCCAGCCCCGCCACTAGAGGCAGGACAGAAACCTCCTGGTCGGAGAGGGCGTGGAAGGCGAAGAGGAAGCCGGCAAAGGCCCCGTTGAGGATGAAGACGGTGCCGTAGATCTCCACACGGCGGTAGTGGATGGCCATGGCGCCCATCACCTGCGAGGCCAGCTCCAGCCCCGCCACTAGAGGCAGGACAGAAACCTCCTGGTCGGAGAGGGCGTGGAAGGCGAAGAGGAAGCCGGCAAAGGCCCCGTTGAGGATGAAGACGGTGCCGTAGATCTCCACACGGCGGTAGTGGATGGCCATGGCGCCCATCACCTGCGAGGCCAGCTCCAGCCCCGCCACTAGAGGCAGGACAGAAACCTCCTGGTCGGAGAGGGCGTGGAAGGCGAAGAGGAAGCCGGCAAAGGCCCCGTTGAGGATGAAGACGGTGCCGTAGATCTCCACACGGCGGTAGTGGATGGCCATGGCGCCCATCACCTGCGAGGCCAGCTCCAGCCCCGCCACTAGAGGCAGGACAGAAACCTCCTGGTCGGAGAGGGCGTGGAAGGCGAAGAGGAAGCCGGCAAAGGCCCCGTTGAGGATGAAGATGGTGCCGTAGATCTCCACACGGCGGTAGTGGATGGCCATGGCGCCCATCACCTGCGAGGCCAGCTCCAGCCCCGCCACTAGAGGCAGGACAGAAACCTCCTGGTCGGAGAGGGCGTGGAAGGCGAAGAGGAAGCCGGCAAAGGCCCCGTTGAGGATGAAGACGGTGCCGTAGATCTCCACACGGCGGTAGTGGATGGCCATGGCGCCCATCACCTGCGAGGCCAGCTCCAGCCCCGCCACTAGAGGCAGGACAGAAACCTCCTGGTCGGAGAGGGCGTGGAAGGCGAAGAGGAAGCCGGCAAAGGCCCCGTTGAGGATGAAGACGGTGCCGTAGATCTCCACACGGCGGTAGTGGATGGCCATGGCGACCATCACCTGCGAGGCCAGCTCCAGCCCCGCCACTAGAGGCAGGACAGAAACCTCCTGGTCGGAGAGGGCGTGGAAGGCGAAGAGGAAGCCGGCAAAGGCCCCGTTGAGGATGAAGACGGTGCCGTAGATCTCCACACGGCGGTAGTGGATGGCCATGGCGCCCATCACCTGCGAGGCCAGCTCCAGCCCCGCCACTAGAGGCAGGACAGAAACCTCCTGGTCGGAGAGGGCGTGGAAGGCGAAGAGGAAGCCGGCAAAGGCCCCGTTGAGGATGAAGACGGTGCCGTAGATCTCCACACGGCGGTAGTGGATGGCCATGGCGACCATCACCTGCGAGGCCAGCTCCAGCCCCGCCACTAGAGGCAGGACAGAAACCTCCTGGTCGGAGAGGGCGTGGAAGGCGAAGAGGAAGCCGGCAAAGGCCCCGTTGAGGATGAAGACGGTGCCGTAGATCTCCACACGGCGGTAGTGGATGGCCATGGCGCCCATCACCTGCGAGGCCAGCTCCAGCCCCGCCACTAGAGGCAGGACAGAAACCTCCTGGTCGGAGAGGGCGTGGAAGGCGAAGAGGAAGCCGGCAAAGGCCCCGTTGAGGATGAAGACGGTGCCGTAGATCTCCACACGGCGGTAGTGGATGGCCATGGCGACCATCACCTGCGAGGCCAGCTCCAGCCCCGCCACTAGAGGCAGGACAGAAACCTCCTGGTCGGAGAGGGCGTGGAAGGCGAAGAGGAAGCCGGCAAAGGCCCCGTTGAGGATGAAGACGGTGCCGTAGATCTCCACACGGCGGTAGTGGATGGCCATGGCGCCCATCACCTGCGAGGCCAGCTCCAGCCCCGCCACTAGAGGCAGGACAGAAACCTCCTGGTCGGAGAGGGCGTGGAAGGCGAAGAGGAAGCCGGCAAAGGCCCCGTTGAGGATGAAGACGGTGCCGTAGATCTCCACACGGTGGTAGTGGATGGCCATGGCGCCCATCACCTGCGAGGCCAGCTCCAGCCCCGCCACTAGAGGCAGGACAGCAACCTCCTGGTCGGAGAGGGCGTGGAAGGCGAAGAGGAAGCCGGCAAAGGCCCCGTTGAGGATGAAGACGGTGCCGTAGATCTCCACACGGCGGTAGTGGATGGCCATGGCGCCCATCACCTGCGAGGCCAGCTCCAGCCCCGCTACTATCGGCAGACCCTGTAGATTCACCCTGCAGACAGCCTTCCACTTTCTCACCACTCTGGTCATCCGACAATGTTTCTGACGTCAATTTGGCCAATTGTCTTTTATTAGTTTCTAGCCACATAACCCTAATGTTTCATATTTCCTACCACGCACAACCTTCCATGTTCTCCTAATGTCACCTCTATTGCCATCCAGCAATGGCCCCAACCCCAACAAAAAGCCCACTTCGCGCCAATTCCCGCCACAAAAGTGAGGCAAGCAAAAGGCAGGTGACATGGCGCTGAAATGCTGGGGCGAGCGGGTGGGCGAGGGACGAGCGCCGCGGTAGAAAACGGCCGCCTCCCAAGCTACCAGCATGGCCGCCGCCAGCCCTCCAATAGGCACCAGCACTGCCTTAAATGTTTTTTTATTTTATTTTTTTTGTTTTTTAAATTTGTTTTGTGATTGTTTTTTGATTGTGTTTTATTTTATTTGTTTAAAAATTTTTTAAGTTGTGCATTGGCTTTGCTGAAAAAGAAAGAAAAGTGGGACAGGAGCAGCCGATGACTGGAGGTTGAGCCAGCAGGTGAACCAGCCCACGTAGTCGTAGTAGAAGATCGGCCCCAGCCCTGCCACCAGGAAGCCCGGGAACACTGGCGAAATGATTGGGTTGATTAGGATCCATTCTCTCGGAAAATTGCACCAGCAAAATATTTCTAGATTGCAGCCAATCTCTGCATGAAGACAAAAATTGCACAAATCATCCCTGATCTCCTTCTAGAGTTTGTTTATATCTGTTTAGAGCCCAACGACACTAAAGTTCCTGTGCCAATCAGCTCAACTCGCCAATGCTTCCCTACCCCCAATAAAAACAGCAGAAACCCTGTCAACTTCGGAAAGGTTCAAGGTTCAATATTGCAACCCCATGCGAGGATGAGGTTGGCGCGTTTGTTGAGTAGACTGCCGGCGGGACAAACGGCGGCCGCGATGGCGTAGCTCTGCACTGCCTCCAGCAAGAAGGCCGCCATCGTCACCGTCTGCAGGTAGTGCAGCCCCAGGGAGCTCAGGCGACAAAGGGTCTGCAGACAGAATGCCCTAGTGCTCCTTTGAGCACTAAGAAGAAGTAGGAGACCCAGTTGTGGTGGATGAGTGCAGGGTCACGGTTGAAGAAGATGATGAGGTAGGCCAGGAGGATGGACAGCTCTTGGCAGAGGTGGATCAAACGCTCCACCTGACGACTGCTGAAAGGGACAGGAGATTACTTGAAGGTTCTGCGCAGGTGTATCGACCGGAAAATGGCTGCCAGGATGATGAGGCTGGAGCTGGAGGCGATGACAAAGCCGCAGCCGATGGATTGGATTATGTGGCCTATTTCAGCCTCTTTCTCGGTCAGCGGGTCCTTGAAAAAGCTACAGTTGAATAGAGAAGTTGAAGGATATGGGGATATTTAACGATTTCTTCCTTGGGATCTGGTATTTTTGCTCTAATTCGCGCCTCTGCTTCGATGACGGAGCGAAAGTTTTGAGGCACGATGGCCTCCGCTTCGGCAGACGTGCTGGGAAGCCCACTTGTGGATGTGCTGCTTTGTGGACGTTTCACTGAAATCAACTATTTGACCACATTGCCACTGGTGATTTGAAATTTGTTACCGCTCGCTTCCTCCTCAGTTTCCACAAAGTTCGAAACGGCCGAGGACAGAAACACAAAAAGAGGAAAAAAATTAAAAAAAGAATCTTATTAAAAAATAAATTCTAATAAATAAACATAAAAATAAATTTTGATAATTAAATAGAAAAAATAAATTAAAAATTTCAAAAAAGCCAAAAAAACCGGTGAGCCAGGCGGTGAAAAGGCCGGGCGCCGGTTGGAGGGGCACCAGTCTGGGCGTTGGGCCCTTCAGGTAGCAGGTGTCGTTGCCGCTGGTCTCATTGAAGCTGTAGCCGAGGCAGGTGGGCTGGGCCCAGCAGAGGCTGCAGCAGGTGCTCGGGCTCACCCCCTCCACCGCTCCCAAGCCCCCCGTGTAGTAGTTCACCTCCTGCTCGACCCACCCGCACACATCGCCGGCCGCCCAGTCCTTGTCTGCGCCTGTGTGGAGAATTTATTCTTAGAGTTTTGGGTGTGGAGGAGAGAGAGACAGCTGATAAAAGGGATTGATCCCATTTTTGCGCGGCCGAAGGCCGCCTGCCGCGGAGGGCAGGGCAGTCAGAGCTCCGTAGGCCGGAGGGCATGGGTGCGGAGGCCCCGGAGCGTAGCCTAGCATGCGAAGCATGCTAGGCGAAGCGTAGGGGCCGTAGCACCCGTGCCCGGAGGCCGGAGGAGCTCTGGCGCCCTGCCCGAAGCGGCGGGCGGCCAAGGCCAGCTTAAGCAGTTACCCCATTTTTGTGTCCGTCTGTCCGCATATATATATATATATATATATGTCTGTCCGGGGCCCGTACTCCGCGGTTTTTCAATGAAATTGGCTAATTTTTTGCATGAAGGTCCGCCTGGGTGGTATCTCCAGGCCATTTTTTGCGATTGACGTAATTTTTCGATTTTTGCCCAAAACTCAATTTTTTGATGTTTCAAAATACGAAAATTCATAAATCACTAGTTTTTCAATGAAATTAGCTGAATTTTGGCAGGTACGTCCGTCAAAGTAATATCTTGAAGCTGGCAAAAGGAATTTTCGAAATATTTATTATATCTTGATTTATAAGCAAAAACCCAAAATCTTGATGTTTCAAAAATTTGAACATGCATAAATCCATTGTTTTTCAATGAAATCAGCTGATTTTTGGCAGGTACATCCATCAAAGTAATATCTTAAAGCTGGCAAAAGGATTTATTGAAATATTTATTTTATCTTTATTTATAGACAAAAACCCAAAATCTTGATGTTTCAAAAATTTGAACATGCATAAATCCATTGGTTTTCAATGAAATCAGCTAATTTTTGGCAGGTACGTATCAACCATGCGAATTGAAAAGTTTTGTAATGTAGCTAGTGGTTATTAGTTGTACTGGAACAAAGGCCGCGCATCTTGGCGATAGCCGATAATACCTTGTTTTTCTTCCCATTTGCCAGCTTGGTCTACGGGTTAAGACAAATTCGCGTAAATAAACGGAAGAAACCCAAAAAATAAGGTTTTGTTGAGAAGGAAGATTGTACTTGGATAGGAAGAAGGCAGGCCGCCGCTGATGAAGTTCACTCTGATGCGTCGGTGGACGAGGCTGGATTTGAGTCGGCAGGTTCCTTCCAGCTCGGATACGACAAAGGCTTTGCATTCAGGCTGCTTGCGACATTCTTCGCAGCACTGCAGAGAACAAAACATCGAAATTATTCAATATTAATAAAAATTTGTAAAGTACCTGTTTTGCGGTGACGTTCAGAAGTGAAACATCCATCCCGTCATAATATACATTGGTTTCGAAACGGCACACCTTATCCGAATAAGCTGTTGCTGCCTCCAGTGGCGTTGGCTTAACTTCTTATATAGCAATTTTGATGGGTTATTGAGCGAAATGAAAACCAGTAATGCAGATGTGCTGGTTTTTTTCTGTGATTCCAACGCGGTCTTCAGCTGGTGCGGTTTTGACAGTGTCAAGGAATTCTTATTTTACAGTGCGGGAGATTTTTCTTATAAAAAAATTGTGGAAAAGTAAGAAGTTCACCCTTTTGCTGCAAGTTATTCATTGTTTGTCCATTAAGACCTCTTGGTAATATTTCACCCCTTTTTCAAAGTTATCAATAATTTAGGGTAGCATTCTTGTTTTTCACTAAATATAGCATAAACGTTTTTGAAGTACTTGCACATAAAAAGATTTTGAAATAAAATTTGCTTTTTAAATTGTTAAGAATTCAAAACATTGTCAAAAACGCTAGAGACCATTGAAGTTGCTTTCTGTACGCCTCCTTCAGTAGTTTTTTTAGTAATTACGACACTAATCGCGCTCTCAGTCGGGAGACTGCTTTGTCGCTCTTTACTTGTCGCCTCGAAAAGAGTAGACGTTTGAGTCGGCTTGCTATCGCTGTTTTTTGTTGTCATGGGTCCATTTTTTGTTGGTGTTGTGGTATGGAATGTGAACGGCATTGTGGAGGCTTGTTTTGTGGTGGAAACCGGGCCCGATTGCAGGCTTGAGCTGAGTGAAATTGTTGTAGAAGAAGTCCACGTGCTTTCTTTAGCTGAGGTTGATGGCGGGCTGCTGCTGAGTGCTGCAATTATGCTACTATACGTCCGGGTGAAAGACAAAACATGGATAGTACTTTAGAAATGTACAATATTTGACAATACATTTTTAAAAACTGAAAAATTTTATGTCGAAGAAAAACGGAGGCATTAATTCATTTCATGAAACTATTTGGTGAGCTCAAGCTGCTCCAACTCGGTAGTTTTAGAAACTGAACGACTGCTTAGATTCTCCTGGCATGTAAGAAGAGCCAGGTTCTATAATAAAACTAATGAATCTTTCTCGATGCTCCTGGTGAAGAAGCTTTGAAGCAACGATTGAAATCAAATGAACCAGATGTTGCTGATGTACTGGCATATGTATCGTTGGGCCTCCAAAAGATACTTCGTTCACCATCCGTAATAGTGGCTAATGGTTCCCCAAACAGTTTGCAGATACCTCCAAAACTATGTTTCCATATAATAGACGAAATGCAAACTTAGAAAGCTATATGAATTTTCAGCTACATGCATTTTTATATGATCTCGCATCACTCACTTTTTTATGAAAGTTCTTCCAGAATTCGTTTTGCTAGAATTTTGCCTTCTTCCTTGGCTGAAGAACCAATTTTGACAAGCTCAAGGGAACAGAAAAGCTGGGGACTGGACGGCCAGGAAGCTTACTTGTACTCGTGATAAGGTCATCATCGACGGTGATGGCACGGCAAGCTGGCTCCGCTAGGCAGGCTTCAGTGCAGGCCGGCAGAGAAACTCGGCTCCCCGGTCCCAGCTGTCCGACTGCTTTCAGCGATTGGCCCGACGCACGGCTCCAGCTCAGCCTCCCTAAATCCCAAGCTTCCCATCTCCAAGCTTAGTCTTAGACAGCTGCAAAAACCTCCTCCTCCCCCGTACGAGCGGCATTTGACATCAACGCGCTTGTAAATTGTGTAGGCAAAGTCGTGATGGTCGGTGGTGGCGGGCCATCGGATGCTGCCGCCGCCATCGCTCAGCAAGAGACATCCCCACCAGTCCCGCCGGAACTCCGCCCCGATGCAGCCTGCGTCCGCGTCGCAGGCTTCCATGCATTCCTTGCCCAAGCCCGCCCGAAAGGCCTTGGCGAGCAGGCGACGTGAGTTCTGGGCCTCGTCCAGCTGCTCCATCGATTCCCTGTAGGCGCAGGGGCCTGAGCTCCAGGCCATGCCCTGCGAGGGCAGCGGCTGCTGCTCACTGGGCCGCCAGTAGCTGCGCAGCTCGGTCCCCATCCCCGTCACGTCCTTCGCCCAATAGGGCTCCGCGAACAGCTGGCAGGAGGAGGATTGACCTGCGGGGATAGGATTGACACACAGTATATTTGCCTCTGTGCGGCGGATGAACCCGTGTGAAAGCCCTGGAGCTGTTGGAAGTTGAAGGCTACGCAGTCGATGTGGGCGGCGCAGGCCTTGAGGCAGTCTTCGATTGGGAGCGGGCTTGCGGAGCCCAGTGCTGTGTTCATCATCACCGTACCGTCCATTTTCCAAGCGAAAGGCACTGGAAAATATCCATTTTGTGGAATGCCCAAAGTTTGTAATTTGAAGCTGTGAGAGGAATCCTTTCAAACTGCCGCGTTTGCCCTGATATACATTCGTCTGCGATGTTTTCTTTAGGGCGCAAACCTTTTCACCGCATGGGCCTTTGGCCACTCCATTTTCACTTGCGAATAAAACCAAGGCTTCGAGTTCACCTTCACCAAACAGCTGGAGCCAGGCCTCAACGCCTTCTCGCTCATCACCAGCTTCTTCTCCTGCGCCTGCGGGGAGGAGGCGAGCGGGAACGGCACGGACTACAACGGGATCTCCTGCGACTTCATCATCTACCACCTCTTCAAGTCCAAGGCCTTCAAGCGCTCCTGGTGGCTCTGGAGCTTCTAGTTCCATCCACCTCTCCATTTGGTGTTTCTCTCATTTCTTCGAACGGGTACTTTGGGTGAAAGAATTGAAGCTGAGTGAGATGGGCTGCATCAAGGGCGACTTCAGCGACTACTTCGACTTCGGCCTCTCCGCCTAGGACGCCCAGTCCGAGCTCCTCATCATCACCTTCTATCTGCGCAGCCAAATATGCGCATTCCGTGACTTTGGTAGCCGAGGCTGGAGTTCATCAGTAAAGAGGAGCAAGAAACAAATATGGAGCCATGTATCTAATGCGAATCTGGGCTTGCTAAGTGGCGTGGGGAAGCTGTACAACGACTGCGCGGGCCTGGACGGCTACGGCAGCGGCGACATCAGCTTGAAAAGGGCCACTTCCTCCTATTGCATCATCATCCAAGATGGCCGCCTATCCTCCAGTCTTGCCTCCGACGTCGAGGGCGAAGTGTAGCAAGGCCTGCCTGGGCGGGGCGGACGGGGTCCATGCGAAGCAGAGGATCACCTGCGGCAACTGCGCCCAGCACTTCTGCATCGCCCACCTGGATGCTTGCTTCAACCCACCGGGCTCTGCCTCTAGCGCTATTTGGGACAAGATGGCTGAGCATTGCGAGGGAGGAACGAAGGTGACGGGATGCTGGATCCTGTGCCCAGGCTGCCAGGAGGCAACGGCGGGGGCGGGTGTGCGGGCGATGGTGGAGCAGATGCTTGACGACGGCGTCATCGAGCTGGATGGGGACCGAGTGCAGTTCGTCTACGCCCCTCACCCACTACGGCCAGCGCCAGCTAACCCTCAGCTAGCCCCTCCTCCAGCACCTCAGGCCCCACAGGGCGGAGTGCAGGGAGATGCGATGACCCAGCTATTGGCCATGATGCAACAGTAGCTTAAGGCTTCGGCGGACCGGGAGGAGCGGCTGATGGCGGAGCTGGCTCGTTTGGCACGCCCACAGGCGCCAGGAGCAGGGGGGCTGGGGGCCCAGCCACTTCCGGGCCAGACGCCGACGGCCCTGCCCAAGCTCAAGGCTGAGTTCCCCGTCTTCGACGGCTCCGACCCAGCAGGCTATGGCCAGTTCCGTAACTGGATCCGGAATCGGTTGGAGGCGAACACGGCGCTGCGGGAGGAGGACAAGTTCGCCTACCTCCTGAACAACCTGGACGGGAAAGCGTTGGCCAAGGTGGCCCCGCTGGACCGCCACACCCCGGGGGCCTTCAAGGACGCCATCGCAGCCCTGGACGACAACTACAATCGCACCGACCTCATCAAGGCACACCTCTTTCGCCGGCTGGCTGCGATGGGCTCAGTTTCAGCGGAGGATCTGGAAGAGCTGGAGGCCTTCACAGATGAGCTTCGGCTGATCAGCTCGCGGTTGGAGGCCCTGGGCGTGGCGGAGGAGGCGATGGACACGCACTCCTACGGGCTGCTCGCAAAGCTTCCCGCCCCTCTCGTCAAGGACATTCAGCAGAGCCGCATCAGAGCTGGGAAGGTGGCGGTGCCGGGGATGAAAGAGCTGGTCCAGGTGCTGGCAGGGGAGCTGAAGCTGCTTCGGGGCCTGGAGGGCGCGGAGGGCTCAGACGGGGCCTACACGACCAGTTTCTTCACGGGTAGCCGCCAGGAGGCGGGGGGGACGAAACGGCTGGATCGCCGGGACGCTCCCATAGCCCACAAGCCTAAAGGGTCAGAGCCCCCCTCAGGTGGAAGCCGGGGGAAGCACTGTGCCTTCTGCGGAGGTGCACACTGGGCCCAGCACTGCCAGGTGCTCAAGATGCCGGCAGAGCGGAAGTCAGCAGCTACTGAGAAGGGCCTGTGCTATCTCTGCCTGGGAGACCATCCAGGTGGAGTGCGAGCCTGTCAGGCGCCGGGAGGAGGCTGTCGGGTGGATGGGTGCACGGCACGGCATCACACCGCCCTGCACCGGAAGCAGCGGGAGAAGCGGGTGAGATGGGCCCCGCAGGGCCAGGCGGCGGCGGGGGAGCAGACGCTCAACACCATCACCTCGTTCGACGCCACCGCTCTCAACACCACCTCTCAGCCAGGCCTCCCCACCTCTCTTCTGGCAACTTTCGAGGCCCACCTGGCTCATCCACGCCGGGTGCAGTCAACGCAGGTGTTCGTGCTGATGGACAGTGGAGCTACGTTCAGCTGGGTACGGGAGGACATCGCCCGCCAGCTGGGGCTCAAGGCCCTCCCTCCGGAGAGGATCTCGGTGGCCTATGCAGGGAGGCAGGAGAAAGAGGCGATGGTGGTGCGTCCGGTGGAGGTGGACGTGCTGGGCCGCAACGGGAGCCGGCTCCAGTTCAAGGCCTACCAGGCCTCC
>JASANA010005106.1:0-13749 GCA_030248095.1 Ptycholaimellus sp. GST1_10
TTATTAAAACACCTCAGAAATCATTTTTTCAGAACTTGAAAGGGCATGCGGAATGACATGATTTATTTAATAACCGAATTATTAATCATTTTTGAAAATAGCCCTAAATGAAACATGACAATTTATGAAGCTTCCAGGCCACGCATCTATTAAGGCAACAGCCCATATTACCTTGTTTTTATTGTAAACTTCATATAACAACTAAAAAGTAGATGGAATAAAAAGGATTTCTTTCAATGAGCTAATTTTAATTCCCAGTGGTAACTCGCAATTTAAACAACGTCTGAATTATTAAATTGAATAATAATATAATGTTAATTTTTTGTAAACATCTATTTTTAATTACACATTTACTGTCTAAAATTTACAATTTAATGTGAACCATGTGCCTTTTTATTCTAAATCTTTCCAGTAAATCGACTGTTTCTGAAAAAAATATACTCATTTCTGAAATTTTTATACTTTAACAATACCTTTTTATGTTCCAAATTCGTAAATTAAAAGGTTAAAAATCGTTATGGTTAAGTGGTTCCCACCTTCTCTGGGTGGGTATTCTTTGGTTCTATGGTTCTATGGTTATCCAATTCTATGGTTAAAAAGTACCAACTTATTCCCACCCAGTCTTAGGCGAAGGGGGGCTTGTGGTGATGAACCGTCACGGTGATGAACCGTCGTTTTGATGAACTGTCGCGGTGATGAACCGTCGCAGTGATGAACCGTCGTTTTGATGAACCGTCGCGGTGATGAACCGTCGCGGTGATGAACAGTCGTGGAACCCTTCTGAACATTGAGAACGAACGAAGTCGAAACTTCCCAAATAACACTATGCTGATATTCTAAAATTCTAAACTTAAAGTTGATAAACGATGAGGTTCAAAAAGATATTTTGCCAAAAAATTGCTTCGAATAAAGTAGGGTCCTCCAAAATCTCTGTCCTGCAATTTTTTTGCCATCGTTAGCAGAAGCAGAATTCAAAATGGCTTTGCAACGCTGCTGGCCTTCGGCAGCTACAGGACGAAATTCTGCAGCATATCTTCAGCCACCTCACCCTGGTCCAGCGTCTCAGATCCGAAATGCCCTGCCTTGCCTTTGAAATAATTTTTGCGCCAAGGTTTGTCGAAATTTTCGACGCCTGCTCTTGGAGCCGGCGCTCTACAGCCGCATCACCCGACTCACCTTCAACGGCACCCAGGCCTACACGAACCTGGACTCCAGCCTCTTCCATCACCAGAGCGGCCATGCGCTCCTGGCAGAAAGCTACGAAGACAACAGCTACCCCGGCAAACCACACTCCATACTCCGCGCCAGTCACATCCCAAACCCCGACTCCGAAGTGCTCCAGGTGACGGCTTTGCTTTTGCTGATCAAAGGCAGGCAATGGGCAAATGGGCCAGCCACAAACCGCATCCACTCAAATGTTCCAGGAAATCCGCCAGCGCCAAGAGGAGCAGGCCATGCTGTCCGGAGTGGATGTGAGTGGGGAGCTGTTCATCAGCGGCGTCCTGCGCCACCTCCTCGTCCGCGGGGCCCCGCTGCGCTCTCTGGAGCTCCTCCACCTCAGCCTCGCCTCCACCAAGCTCCGGACCGTGTCCGGCATTCGTCGCATCCTCTCTCCGCGTCTCCTCCGCAGCATCGCCAACCTCCTACAGGCATTTCCCGACCTCCGCCTGGAGTCCCTGGCCATCTTTCACCTCCAGTTCCACCTCACCTACCCCACCGACCAGCTTCCGCCAGGACCTGGCCCAGCTGCTGGCCACTCTGCCGCACCTCCAGCGCCCCCTCAGTCGCTTCAGCAACCAAAGCAAGGATCAGCCGTGGCTGAGCCTCACGGAGCAAGCCACTCAGCAGGGGAGGCAGGGGATGCCTGACGATCCTTTACCCTACGGCTACATGCAGCGCTACGACCAAGCCAATGCCGTCCTGTTCAACTGCCTCCGCAGTCTGAAGCTCGCGCTCCTGTGCCCTGGCCTCCGCTACCTCTTCCTCTCCACCAGCAACATTGACGACAGTCGAGCCGACGCACAGGTGTCCCTCCATTATTGCCTATTTTACTCTAAGTCTAAAACCACTAAGTACCACACGCCTCCACTAAGTCTAAGTCTAAAACTTCTTGAAAGGGAAATTAGAAGGAAGAGAAAACATTGATATAGCCCGCCCCGTTTTTATCGCCCATCAGCATAGAGTGAAGTGAGAACGCAGTGGAGGAAAGGTGCAAAGGAGAAGACACAACAAATGTAATCACAACATCCAGTGCATCACTATACGCATTCAAAAATAGTTGTCATTTTGGAAAATAGGACATGAATAAAATAGGCACAAAAATTTAAGATTTTGACAAAAATAAACAAAATTAGAGTCATTGGGGCCGTGCGAGCGAAGCGGAAGCATGGTCCCCTCTTAGCCAAGGACAAACCCTATTACGGCTTTTGAAAATATGACTGGCTGCCAAATATTCTATGGGCAAGTTACAGAGCTATGAGTAGGCTCAATGGACGCAGCAGACACAGAGCTTTAATTAAAAAAAAAATTTGCCAAATTTGGTTGAGAATTGGGCAAGTTATGGCCAAATAACTTTTTAAAAAGTGTCCGTCCATTATCCGTCCGCCGTCCGCCGTACGTTCTGTTCGGGAGGCATACTGGCAATATCTGGGGCTCCAGTCTCAACGTCACTATAGTATATCGACCCTGGAGGGTGGCATTAGGCCCTCAGAATTTTGATTTTCGGCCTCCTTTATGCCGAAATTGAGGTTGGAAAGTTGATTGAACGTAAGGGGGGACCCTTATAAAAAAAATCGAAAAACTTGAATAAAATTTTTTTGAAGCCGTTTTGGGCAAAAATAAAGACAGATTCGGAAACCTCGTCAATAACTACACCAAACTAGACCAAAAAACATTGAATTTTCAAAAAAAAAATTTTGACCATTTCTGCTTTGTAAGAAACCTAAAAAAGGTAATGCTGCCCAGTGGCGATGTTTTAAAAGTTAATTTAGAGCCTAGATATGGAACAGGCTCAAAAAATAGATACGATTTGATACCAAACAACCATATGTGCAAATCTGGTCTTCACGGGCTTCTACCAGGCCGTGGTGTACAAGCAGCTCATCATCAACTTCGTCTTGGGGCATTTTAAAGGGTTTTTGGCCTCAATAACCGCATCATATAGGTAAATTGGGGCGTATATTACAAATCTTGTGTCCATTTGCTTACACATTGTCTTCATGGGCTTCTACCAGGCCATGGTGAACAAACAGCTCATCATCAACTTCGTCTTGGGGCATTTTAAAGGGTTTTTGGCCTCAATAACTGCATCATATAGGTAAATTGGGGCGTAGATTACAAATCTTGTGTCCATTTGCTTACACATTGTCTTCATGGGCTTCCACCAGGCCATGGTGAACAAGCAGCTCATCATCAACTTCGTCTTGGGGCATTTTAAAGGGTTTTTGGCCTCATTAACCACATCATGCAGGTAAATTCGGGCGTAGATTACAAATCTTGTGTCCATTTGCTTACACATTGTCTCCATGGGCTTCTACCAGGCCGTGGTCAGCAAGCAGCTCGGTCATAAACTTCGTTTATTTAAAGCATTGTACATATTGGGCTTCTGGTGGACTTTTGGCCTTTGGCTGTTCAAAGTGGATGAAATTACTGAAATTGTGAATCTCCGCTTCAATGTTTTTGTCTCTCTTAGCTGGTCTATTAAAAATAGCTTGGGCATAAAGGTGATGAAATTTATTTGATTCATCTTATCATGAAACTAGCTTGGGCCATAAGGTGATGAAATTAAATCTAACACTCTTATCATGAAAATATGCTTACTTAATTTATAACTTTACTAAAGAGCTAAGAGGAGCCCAAAAAATTTTCACCAATGTTTTTTTTAATTTATGACAGGTTAGAGTAAATCAGAAATATTTTAATTGATTTGCACAAAACATTTTCGTTAAAATTTCCATCATATGATATTAATGTTGGAAGCAAAAATGAAAAACTGGGAAAATATTTAATAAATTATTCAAAATGATATTTTTTCATTATAATGCATTTTTTTTGCTAAATGTTAACTCATGTTCAGTTTTATTTATAGCTCTACCCAAAAGAATAATCCTCAGAGAGGCCAAAGATTTTCTGGGCTCTCTTAGCTCTTTAGTAAATTCTAAATTAAGTAAGCATATTTTACGCCGTGATAGAGAGTGTTCAGATTTAATTTCATCACCTTATGGCCCAAGCTAGTTTCATGATAAGATGAATCAAATAAATTTCATCACCTTTATGCCCAAGCTATTTTTAAGAGACCAGCTAAGAGAGAAAAAACATTGAAGCGGAGATTCACAATTTCAGTAATATTAAAGGCAAAAACGGATAGGGAAAATTGTCAGCTTTTGATCGATACCCATTGTCAGCTTTTGATCGATACCCATTGTCAGCTTTTGATCGACACCCATACCACCAATTCGTTGATTAAAAATTGGCGGGAATTAACCAGTTTTCTCAATTGAACTTGTTGAAACTCAAATTTTGTCAAATGTTTGGCCTCCCATTCTGCTAGACGTTGTTATGAGCTCATTTCTGCATTTTTTGCCCAAATTTGGTGGAGTTAGATAAAAAGTATGGCATTCAGAATCTGCAATTTGAATGGAACAGTCTTTGCAGCTCTGCTCTTCCTAATGATTAACCCTGTAACCAGGCGTTGATGGAGGCACTGCCGACGCTGGGGCGAGGGCTGCGAGTGCTGCAGGTGCAATGCATGGGGCAAAGAATGGGCCCGCAACTCTGCCAGGCAATCCAACAGCATGCTCCTCAGCTTCACAATCCACTTCCAGACGCCCCCTCCTTCTACTACGCTCAGGTGATGCTGCTTTCTTCTTTACTGCTTTTCCATGAATTTCGTCAACAAACAGCTTAGCAGGACTTTCAAAACGACGAAGTGAAGGAGAGCGAGCTGCATTCGGAAGACTTTCTGCAGCGCAGCAAGTTCGTCATCGACCTTCACGACGATGACGATGATTGGCTTTGGCATTAATTCGTCTTGGAAGTCTTAACAATTTGTTGCCAATAATTAAGTGTAGAGTTTTCCATGTGTAGAGCAATGTTGTCTGCGCTGGTAATATTCATTTCAAAAAATGTCTTGCCATATAAACTTGTCATTGTTATAGCTTTTGTCTTGCATTGTTTTCAATACTTTGTTAGGCCTTAACTTGCTTAATTTGACTTGCCTTAATAAACTCCGAAAATTGACTTATCCTGCATTTTATTATCATCCTTATTCGTCCGTTTTTCTAGCATTTAGTCTGCATTAATATGTTCCATTCCATAATTGTAGTTGAATTCTGAACAAAATAAACAGGTCCTTGTCAAATTGATCAGATGCCGGTTTCCCTGCAAATTGATTATTTACTTTTACGTTCTTCGTTGTACACGCCGATGTCTTTATCACGCAAACTGAGTCTAACTTAAGATGCGCAATTTTGTGGCAAACATATCCAACATCCTGCCATTTAGCACTGTTTCGAGCCAAAAAAGGCAAGACAAGAACCAAAATCAACTGGCGACAGGAAGGTAGCAGAAGTAACTCATAGAATGAAGATGTCAAGTGAAAAGGGGGCGATGAAAGCTGTGTGGGATTAACAGCAGGACAACAAGGGATCTACTGGCTTATATCCCCAATTATCCTCTTCACAGCAGCTCTTCTGTCCCTTCTCCTTTGTTCCTTCCTGTGCCATCTTTGAGTTGCTCTTTCAGCACCCTACATTCATTGATCAGCTTCAAAACCGAAACAAAACTGCTTCAAAATGAGCCCATACTCAGTTTGCAAAGCATATGAAGCCCAAGACAGGCTGCCGAAGGATGTCAGGGCGCTAATGGAGCGTGCTGTATGGCTGGGGGCCCTTCTTTGAGCCCAAAAGGGCGGGGGTGTCAGGGGCTGCACAAAGAGGACGGGAGAAGGGGCAGAGAGAAGGAAGGGCCAAGGGCTGTGCATAAGGAGGGCGCCTTGCGAGGGGGCCGCGCAGTGGAGGGCAACAAGGCACGGAGGCGTGGCCTGTATTGCCTCTCCTTCCCTCCCTCATTCTCCCAGGCACACTCGCCTACCATAGCCTCTGCCACCTCCGCACAAGCCCAAAGCGCAACCTCATCCTTCCATGGCTCGAATCGAGGACATGCTGAACCTCTCGGAGGATTCTTCCTCCGTGGACGGACGTCTTTCCTCCCAGAGGTTCGATCTCCAAGCTAGATGGAGAAAAGTAGGCTAAAGAGTAGGTTACAGCTTCAGTCTTCTGGTGAACGGACAGGAGGTGGTGATAGACGAACCCATGGAGCCCTACATTCGCAAGCGCTCCGCTCCGGACGAGGAGGGCAGCCGACGCAAAAAGGTCCATCCTTCATTCTCTTTTGCCTCCTCTGCTTTGGATGAACAAGAGAAACAGGCTGTTTCCCAGAGAAGCCAACAGTTGCAGGCTCGGGAGATGCCTGAAACAGAGGCGCTGGCCTGCCGTCTGAAGATCAATTCGCGGGAGCGTCGGCGTATGCACGACCTCAACCAGGCCCTGGACAGCCTCCGATCCGTTCCAACTTTCTCGACTGCCCTAGGACGGGGAGATAGAGGCAGGAGGTTGGAGGTGATGCCGGTGAGTGAGAGCGGCGGGAGTCAGCGCAAGCTGTCCAAGATCGCCACCCTGCTGGTGGCCAAGAACTACATCCTCCTCCTCACCAACTCCGTCGCCCAGCTACGCCGCCAGCTCGCCCAGGCCCAGGGCCGCAAATCCCCCGACACCAGCGAGGAGCAGGAAACTCGAGATTCCCTCTCACCTCAACAAGGTTCCATTCCTTTACCTACCCTTCCATTTTCTCCTGTTCACTGCCTTTTTAGCCTTCAAAGGAAGCAAGAATGATAGAAATGAGGATTTAGCAAAACACCTGAATACGTGAATGAAGGATGTAATTTGTGCTAGACTCGAAAAATGGGAGCGAGGTATTGATAGAAATAAAAAATGTCAGTAAAGACGGCTCATCCTACTCCTCTACAGCAATGGCAAAGGTCAGTTTTTACAGAGAAAGGTGAAGAAGTGAAGCTGGGCGATTTCTCCACCGCTCGCCTCCTCAAGGCAGACTCTCCACCGGCCAACGGACGCAGTCCCATCCTCGCCGGCGCCCCAGCACCCCCACCTCATTCTCTGCAACCTCGAGCACAGCCTTTGCAACCTATGATGTCCCTGCCTCTGCGCCCGCCCTTCCACCCTTTCCAACCGCCTCCTTTCCTCTGCCTCAAGACCATCACCGGTTCACTCACTTCACTCTGGCCTCTTTATGAGTGATGATGGATGGTGATGTTGCAGGCGAAGCAGCTGCACCCTGCTTCTGCTTCAAGTGCCAGGGCAATTTCCAGCGCCACGCTCAAACGCTGCCTTTTCCTTTTCAATAGACGCCTTTCAATTTGACTATAAGCCTTTGCGATCAGCCCACACGCCCACTATATTCTTCGTCTCACATCAAGCTGCTTTATTGGCGGTGGCCAGCTATGTTTTCGAGTTTTTCGAGCACTCCATGACCTCTTGCTTGTGCACATTTAGTGATAGTCTCTTCCGCTAAAAAAAAAGCTACCAACTTCTTAGATCACAAAAACGATCAGCACAATTTGATGGCAAAGCAAAACATTTGTTACCGTAAGCTTGATTCCTCGTAAAATGATTGCTGAAGACAGACAGAAGGGGCAGGGCGTCAAGGAGGAGGCCTCAGGGATGTGTCATCACATCAGCGCCACTGAGTGTAGGGGCCCTGTGCTCTGCGCCATAAATCAAGCAGCCTAATAGGCTGTTTAGGCGACGACCAGCTTCCGATTTACATATGACTAGCGCCTTTCTTCCTTCCCTCCTTCCCTGGCCTCATCCACACAGAGCCTCCCTCCATTACCACCCGGGGTGGCAATGGCAGCAGACCCAAGGGCCGGCAGTCGTCGAGGATTGCCGGATGTGCCCTCGTGATTTAGAGGGATTAGAGAGACCGCCCCCTGTTACAAACTTACCCCTTCCTCTCCTCCCCCTGCATGCATGATGAGGGGGGGCTGAATACCTCCTAGGCGACCAAACGACTTTCTCACCCTCAATTTTCCAACACACCTCCAGCAGGGGGGGCCCTGCCTGCCTTTGAGGGCCCGCCGGCGAAGTCCCTTTATCGCCCGTCTTTCCCAGGCGTGCGCTCGTCTTTCACGGCCTTGCTTCCCGGTGCACTACTGGGTGGGGGCTAAAGGGGGGCGGGGGCGGCTAAGACCCAATTGCTCCACCTCCAGAGCAACACCCTGGACCGAAAATTGAGACCTCTGGCCGGACAGATTTGTGGCCCAGCAGGGGGGAGGGACAGTGAGGGAGTAGAGAGAGATCCTCTTTGTCCGCCAAGGTCAGCGTCCAGCTACAAGTGCCTGTAATACCAGTCCCCGCATGCTCCTCCATGTGCTCCTCGCCTATTGACTGGAGCAGAGAGAAGAGAGCTGTCTTCCACTCACCCTTGGCCCGCTTGCCTAGAGGTCAGCATCCAATAAGTGGCCCTGCATAAGGCCTCCGGCTAAACGCTACTCCACCCATCATCCCTCCTCCCTCCTCCCTCCCCTCCCGGCCTTGTTCGGCCCTGTCCTCCTGCTTCCAGTCTTTGTCCCCTCCTAACGGTGTCATAAAGTGCAGGGATGCAAGTGTAGCAAAGCCTAGAAGGACGGTGAGGATGGAGGCAAATCCTTTGATGGGTGCGTGAAGAATGCGGGGGTGCATGGAAATGTGTGTGGGAGTAGGTGTGAGAGGGTGCCTGGGGATGTTGACCCCTTGCGGGTGAGCGGTTAAAAGAAGCCGCCGCAGTTCCGACAAGCCGCTCCCTCCCCTCTACTTGACACTCCCGGGGCCCAGTAATTAGCGCCCTTGCGTCACCAGCCCAGCCTACAACACAAGGCCAACAGCCCGCCCCTCATCCACTCACTCCAACTTCTGTCACCCTTTTGTACTCCTCCCCTCCTTGGCCAAGATGACCCCGGGCCAGAGATAACATCCTCTTCACCTTCACAAGCCATACTGCCTTCCATACTTACCTTATGCCGCGCCCTTAGTCGCTCAGGCCATAGCTAGAATTCACTAAGGTTTTACAGGTTTTTATCGAATGTAATTCCAAGCATCCCTGGTTAGCAAATGGTCTCAGTTGATTTATTCTACAGTGAAACATTTAGGTGATACACTACACTGCATTTTCGCCATCAAACTTCCCTATTTGCATGAGCACTGAGTGATCAACAATAACACCCACCTCAACACAAATCAAACAAAATAGAACGACGTCTACTGATCAAGTGAATCCAGAGATGCTGCTGCAAGGAAATCGGCTTTCAAAGTCCTCCACTAGCTGGGCAGAGAGGGTCCAGAGCTTCTCGGCCAGGAGTGAGTCCATGGCTGCCGGGTGCGGCTCGCAGAACCAGCAGTTGTTCAGGTACACTCCCCCCAGACCCTCCAGTTCACTGCTCACCGCTGCCCAGACACTCGTCGAGGCACCTCAACAGACTAACTCTCTAAGGTCCTTATGTGAGTCATCCAATTCCAACCCTGCTCCAGCCCCTTGGTGAAGGGTCGAACGAGGGCGAAGAGGCAGCGAAGGAGGCAGGAGTGGCGGGAAATGCCGGTCCACATCATGTTGCCTTTGGAATGTTCTTTTCATTTCTTAGGCTAGGAGGATGCTAAGCGAACCAGGATGCAAGGCGTTGGCGGTCACTTTGTACTGACAAAGACGTTTGTTGAGCTGAAGGGCGAACAAAACGTTGGCCAGCTTGGACATGTTGTAGCTGTGCAAGTACCTCCAAACCTATACAGAATAACCATCACCAATTACTTTCAATTCGGAAACCAGTATTTGGAAGGATTTTCAGTGGAAAATAGTGGCCTAATATCCGTCTTCGGATCCTCCAGATTCGGCGCCAGCACTGGGGCCTGCCTGTGGCTTTCCGAGGAAACCTGAAACACCGTCATCCATCAATAAATTGGCTTCCAAACGTCATGGCTATAGGTCGAACCACGACAACTCTGGAAGGAGCAGAGCTGAGCAGAATAGGCGTGAGCAAATGGGTGAGGTAGAAGTGGCCGAGGTGATTTACCCCGAAGGTCGCCTCCACTCCGCTCTCTTCCAGCACCTCCCAATGCCGACCCATCGTTCCCGCGTTCAGAATCAGCATGTGCAGCCCCCTGAACCCCTTCTTCTTACCCCTTCCAAATGGCCAAATAGATGGTCAAAGAAACCACTGCCGAGCCACGTACTCCTGAGCACAGCGACGAACGCTGGTCAGCCGACTCAGGTCACACTCCAGGGCGCTGGCGTTGGCCTCCGGCTTTAGGTTGAAAAGCCTGGAGTGAGGAAAAGAAGGAAGGGCTGATGGGAAGGGTGAACGGTGAGCTGGGAGATTCGATCAACGGCGGCCTGAGCTTTGGCCAGGGTGCTGCAGGCGAGGACGACGTGGCAGTGGTGGCTGGCCAAACTTCGCGCCGTCTCCCAGCCTGGAGCCATGATAACGTGGAGAGTAAGACTATCTATAACGGCCTTGCTCACATAAGGCAAGACTTCCTTTCAACTACTATTGACCTGTTCGGCTGAATTTCGGATCAATTTCGGCTGAAATTTTGACCTAATGGGACCACCCAAATTTTGGCCCCAAAGTCGGAGCTAATGGGATCGACCTCTGAACTATTCTGCTGGTGAGAGTAGGCAAGTGGAACAAGAAATCTTAGTGTTTACCGTCAACTATTTGCTGCCGCCTACATTTTGGGGCTGATGGACGTTTCCTGCCCCCCAAGAGTTAGTCCCCCCCCCCAAAGGTTCTTCCCCCCCCCCCCCCCCCAAAGTTTGTCCCCCCCCCCAAGAGTTCCCCCCCCCAAGCCCATTTTTGCGCGGCCGAAGGCCGCCTGCCGCGGAGGGCAGGGCAGTCAGAGCTCCGGAGGCCGGAGGGCATGGGTGCGGAGGCCCCGGAGCGTAGCCTGGCATGCGAAGCATGCTAGGCGAAGCGTAGGGGCCGTAGCACCCGTGCCCGGAGGCCGGAGGAGCTCTGGCGCCCTGCCCGAAGCGGCGGGCGGCCAAGGCCAGCTTAAGCGGTTACCTCATTTTTGCGTCCGTCTTTCCGCATATATATATATATATGTCATTCCGGGGCCCGGCCTCCGCGGTTTTTCAACCAAATTGGCTGATTTTTTGCATGAAGGTCCGTCTGGGTGGTATCTCCAGGCCATTTTGGCCGCTTGGCGTAATTTTTTGTTTTTTTGCCCAAAACTTAAGTTTTTGATGTTTCAAAATACGAAAAACCCTAATTCTCTGGTTTTTCAATGAAATTGGCTGAAATTTTGCATGAAGGTCCACTTTGGTGGTCGCTTGGGACCTTTATTGGAGTTTTGCGTAATTTTTGGGTTTTTATTTAAAACTTATAATTTTTATGTTTCAAAATAGGAAAAATCATAACTCCCTGGTTTTTCAACGAAATTGGCTGAAATTTTGTATGAAGGTACGCCTTGGCGGTGGCTTGGGACGTTTATTGGGGTTTTGCGTAATTTTTGGGTTTTTCCTTAAAACTTGGAATTTTGATGTTTCAAAATGGGAAAAATCATAACTCCCTGGTTTTTCAACGAAATTGGCAGAAATTTTGTGTAAAGGTTCGCCTTGGTGGCTTGGGACCTTTATTGGGGGTTTGCAAAATGTTCAGGTTTGCCCCCAAAACTTAGATTTTTGATGTTTCAAGATAGAAAAAAACCATAACTCTATGGTTTTTAGACGAAAGTGACAATAAATAAATATGGAATAAGTAAAAATTCCTCATTTTGCTTGACAATATTGTTTGGAACAGAGGCCGCGCATCTTGGTGATAGCCGAGAATACCTTGTTTTACTGTCTTAAAATGCTCCTCTATACATATCTCGAAATTTAAACTCAAGGAATTTTTACATAAACAACTAAATACCTACTTTTTTTGAAACATAGTTAGTCTATACCGAGTTCGTCATGCTACTAGTTAGTCTATACCGCAATATAGGGCGTAGCCACCTGACTTTTTTAAAGGCTCGCGAGGGACATAGTTAGTCCTTAAACATAGTTAGTCCTTACCCAGTTCATTAATGTTTCAAAGTGCTCAACTCGGTAAGGACTAACTATGTTTAAGGACTAACTATGTCCCTCGCGAGCCTTTAAAAGAGTCAGGTGGCTACGCCCTATATTGCGGTATAGACTAACTAGTAGCATGACGAACTCGGTATAGACTAACTATGTTTCAAAAAAAGTAGGTATTTAATCATCTACATGAAAATTCCGTGAGTTTAAATTTCGACATATGTATAGAGGAGCATTTTAAGACAATATAAAATTTGGGCTTGGGGGGGGGGGGGAATAACCCTTGAGGGGGGGGAATAACCCTTGAGGGGGGGAGTAACCCCTTGGGGGGGGGAGGATAAACTCTTGGGGGGGGACTAACTCTTGGGGGGCAGGAAGCGTCCATCAGCCCATTTTGGTGCTATTGAAATAGAAATAATAATTAATAATGGTGAGAAAAGAGAGTGAAGAGACGGGGGACCGATGCCTGAGTTGGCGCCGGTGATGAGGGCAGTTTTGCCACGCAAGTCCAAGCCGTGAAGCACATGGCGGGCTTTCGAAGAGGCGTCGTATCGCTGCCTTCAATCCATGACCTTGACTGGAGTTGAAGGACTGCTGAAGGGGTTGTTGCCTGGGCATGCCGCTGTGGGGAGAGCTGGCTTCCTTCTTCTCTTGGGCGAAGGCGAGGCGAGGATCCGTGTAGCTCGTCTTCCGCTCATCATGCCTGCATGCTCTCGCAATTTCTCAGTGGATATAGACGGGATTTTCTAGATATTGAAAATATGGACCATGGTCAGTGATGACTTTGTGAGCAGATTTCGCCCATAGAAAATACTGGTCCAATCAGGAAACATAGCAGATAAAAATGCGCTCTAAAACATTATTTATTGATCCCTGCGTGTATTTCCAGGATCCACTTTTCTTTAGCCCCTTGCTGCCAACGCCAAAATAGGAAATGCACTCACTGGACGTAGAGAATTCGGCCGTCGGGCAGGACCTTCTTGCTCCAGCCAGGCGGGAGGGGGCCGCCCAGCTCCTTCCTTCGCCCCGTCCTGGGGTGGCTCCACTGGGTGCTCTTATCCAGGTGGTTGGCGTAGAAGACGCGCCCGTCCGCCGTGCTTCGCTCCTCCCAGCCTGGCGGCAGTTCGTCCTCGCTGTCTGTCTCTGCCAGACCCATCACTGAGCCCTGCGACATCCCAGGCCTCAGCCTTCCTAGCTAATTCTGGCCAGCTATTCAGCAGCAGCAGGCCTTCTGGCAAGCCTTGTGCGCAGTTTCGCCTGATCCTATGGACCTTTGCATCCGCGTGTTTGAACGGGCTTGTGCATACATTTGGGGCCTAGCCAACGGGATGGCTGGGCACTTTTGTTTTAGAGTTGTAGATCGCTGCTGAATATTTTGTATTTAGTTGCAGTGTTTTTGAATTGGAAGAAAAGGAGACAGGAAAGGAGGAGACGTGGTAGGTAAGGGTGGAAGGAAGCAGAGGGGGGAGAGTGAGGGCTCCTATGTACCCTGCGCCCCGCGACCATACACACACATCTCCTCCCCCTGTCCAAGTTGCCCGGAGAGACATCCCCAGACAGACGTCGCCTTTCCACACAGACACTCACGCTCTTTCAGGCCCCCTCGCCGGAAGAACTATTTTACCTCCCTTCATTCCGTCA
>JASANA010005107.1:0-16667 GCA_030248095.1 Ptycholaimellus sp. GST1_10
TGGGGCCATTCTTGACTATGGCTTACAAAAGTGCTTGCCGTTAGTTTGGACCAACCCTTTTTGGAAGATTTATGTCCAGCCCCCTTTGTAGGATTCGTGTTCCTACCAAAAACCGGGTCTTAATGACATTTCTTTTGCGAAAATTGACTTTTCAGTTGGTGTTTGAATGATAGCCACCAGAGTGAGCGAAGTAGAGCAGGTCATGCGTCCAGTCGACAGCCAGTGCAGTCAGATTGATCCCTATAGAAGACCAGATCGGCTGGCAGTTGGCGAGTAAGACAGAATCCAAGTCATCCAAGCTGCCCTCGATGTCACATCTGCAGTTTCAGAATAGAGACAATTGAAGGCTTAGCAACAATGACCAACGCAGTGATAATATTGGATTTGTATTGGGCGTAAAAGAGGCGTGATCTGTTCAGGTGCACAGCCTGCCACATGAAGGGTTCACCAAGATTCTGCAGTTTCAGTAGGCGTGAGCGATTCCGCGCTGGGTCGTAGAGCTCTAGTTTTCTGCTGAAAATTACGATTGTATTTTTTCCGAATTTAGCTGTTTCATAAGTTTGCAACTATGCAATTAGGGTGACGGGAGCATTGATAGCTGGAAGGGGCAACGTTTGTGAAGGCTGCCAATACGCCAGGCTCCAGAAGGCTCCTTTGATGGACATTTCTATCATAGCTTCAACATGAGCCTTTACAACCCGGTGTATTTTGGTCGAATATTATGCTGACTGCTGCTGCCAAGAGGTCGTCGCATTCTGCCGCTGCCTTCAATTTAAAGCATTTAATTAGAAGGAGAACGGAGAAAGGGAAGAGGTTTTAGAGCTGTAGTCAAATTGGCGTAGAGAGCAGCGTGCAGGAGGTAGCGGGCTCGAAACTGGGCTAGACCGCCACACTGGCGACTTCGGCTTAGAGTGTCCGCCTCACAGAGCAGCGTGCATGTCTTCACCCTAGTGTTGCTGGCATTGGACAAGGAGCTGAGCTGTTTAGGATGAACAGGCCAACCGACAGTGGAAGGGATTGTTGGAAAAGTGTGGATCACAGGCAGAGCAGACGTAGTTCACTCTGTCGGCACACTGCTCTATCAGCTCATGCTCAGCCTGCCGCTCCTCGCACAGCCAGTACCAAGCCAGTCCCAGTTGCTGGTGTCAGTTTAATTTATCTAATTATATGCATCACTCTGGGACAGAGCCATTTTATTTGGCTCTAGGAACCAGAATTAGTCGGTAATCTCCAGTTACCAAAGATTGCATACAGGGTCATATATATATTGGGGTAGGATTCATATTTTTGAAAAATTTCAACGGGAGAAAGATCGCAAATACTTGCTCTACAATCCTATCCTTATACTTGGTCAACTCAAAAATTTCACTTTTTCATCGACTTTTGATGCCTTATGTGAAACGTCTCTTAATTGGACTCTTAATTATCCAGACTAGTGCCCAAGTTTGACAGTGATGCCGGGTTTGGCCCTATGTTATTGGCCAAAATTTTTTTGACTTGAAATTTCATTCTAATGCCCGAAATTCAAAGACCTGACCCAGATTGACCTAAAAATATTATATTTGTAGGCACTTGTTTGAAAACTGAGACTTTTAACTGCCTTAATTCGCAAAAACCAGCTATACAATCCTGTTCTTATAGTTGATCAACTTCAAAATTTCACTTATCCAGCCCTTCCATAGGATATCTAAGAACTTATATGAAACGTCTCTTAAGACCTAATTTAGAAAACTTCAAAAATCTATCAAAAATATAAAACTTTGATAAAACAAAAAGCGCAATCTATAATAGCCGCAGAATTATTCGTGATGGAGAGCTTACGCTTTTCCAGTAGCTTCCGTTGTGGAGCAGACGAGCTTGCTGGCAGGCATCCTGTGCACAGCTTTGCTCACAGGAGCTCTGCTCTTGAGAGCTGCAGAGCTGGGCCAGGCGAGCGGAGGAGAATGCGTCCAGTGATGTCACTGCCTCCTCCCAATGCTCCCTTTCAGAGGCAGGCTCTCATCCATCAGGCTGGCAATAAGGATGAAGTACAAAGTCTACTCTAGAGTCCTCACTGGCTCTGACTCCAACGACGCTGTTTCCCCTGAGCTGCAGTTGGCAAGGCAGGAATGAAAATAGGAGTCGCTGCTGTTGTCGCATCCAGTGGCTGACCAACGACCCCCTTTTCAGAGGCCATAGGGAGGGATGGAAAAAAGGCAGAGAGAAACGGGCGATGGGCTGGCAGCTGGCCTCATCCTCCATGCCGGGGCAATCCGCCACTCCGTCGCACACAAAGCGCTTCAGAACGCAGCCGCGAGAGCAGGCGAACTCCTCATTTGCTACTCCAGTGCAGCCTGGTTCGCTTTTGATAGCGTACAGAACAGAGGATAGGGAAGACAAAGTAGTTTGTGCTGGATTTTCAATCAGCAATAGCTCTAAACCCTTTGATTGAAATGCTGAAAGAGGACATTTAGTGAAAAAGATAGAGAAGAAAAAGGAACTTTAGCTGTAATTTGAACCAGCCACAGCTCTAAGGACAATGAGTGATTGAAATTGTGAGAGAGGGAAAATGAAAGCTGGTGCCTCTGATGGCAGCCGGGCGTTGGGGGGTTGGGCAGCTCCAAGCAGCCTCGTCAGCTCCGTCCGGACAGTTCCAGTCCCCGTCGCAGATGAAACGAGACGCTATGCAGGCCCCACTGGCTGGACAACGAACGTAGTCTTTGGAGCACCCTGATAGGTGGTTGGTTTATTAGTGAACCCTTGAGGCCGTTCTGTGCCACCAACCGTCCTCAATCAACGCCTGCTTTCCTCTGCTATAGCGGAGGACTTGGCGAAATAAGTTGTTGTGAAGCAATGTATCATGGCCTGATGCATTAGGGTTGGCATGACAGCCTAGGAAACATGCAGCCTTGAGTATGCTATGTACACCTGGACTGATGGGCGCAATCACCTGCCACAGCTACCAAGACCAGCGAAAGAGCGACATTTCCGTCCATTAGCTATGGCAGAGTTTCTCAAAGCCGTTTGGCTGCTAGGATTGACGGTCTTACAATCTTCAATTGCAGGAACATTATAATACTCAGATCACCTGAGAAACTTAAGATTCATTCATTCCTGACCTGTGCCAGTGCATAGAAGCTAGCGTCTTCTCTTCGTTCAGAGAAAGAAGGCAGTCTTTTCGACTGCGACCCATGCAGGAGGTGTGGCAGGAACCAGTTTCAGTAGGGCATGGAGTGAGCTCATGGTGGTGTATAAGGCGGAAAAGGGTGGTGTAGTTTTGGGCTTTTACTTTTACCTTTCCCCAGCACCGATCCAGCCCAGTTGCTCAGATGCGCTGCTTTGCTCAATATCCACTAAAAAGAGGGTATAGTTAATCTAGTGTACAGTACAGTACAGTTTCAATTTTGCGTTTTCAAATAGCGTCCAGTACAGTACAGTTTTTTTTTTATTTTTTCTAATAGCGTCCAGTACAGTACAGTTTTTTTTTTATTTTTTCTAATAGCGTCCAGTACAGTACAGTTTTTTTTTTATTTTTTCTAATAGTGTCCAGTACAGTACAGTTTTTTTTTTGATTTTCAAATAGTGCGCAGTACAGTAAAATCAAAAAACTGAACTGTATATTAGATGAACAAATATGCCGCTATACTGTACTGTACACTAGAAAAACTGTAAAAACTGTCAAATAGTGTCCAGTACAGTACAGGTTGATTTTCAAATAGTGCACAGTTCAGTTTCCACAGTGCACAGTTCAGTTTCCAAAAAAAAAACTGTACTGGGCCTTAGTTGAGATAAGAAAAATTCATTTTTATGTCAAGAAGAGTGCAGTTCATTTTCATTTTTTTATCTCAAATAATGTCCAGTTCAGTTTAAATTGTACTGGACACTAGTTGATATTGCGAATTTTGGTGATCAAGCAGAGTGCAGTTCAGTTTGCAAAAACCCAAACTGTACTGGACACTAGTTGAGATTCAGTTTGCAAAAACCCAAACTGTACTGGACATTAGTTGACATTTAAAATTTTGGTGATCAAGCAGAGTGCAGTTCAGTTTGCAAAAACCCAAACTGTACTGGACCCTAGTTGAAATCGTAAATTAGGGTGTTCAAGTAGAGCACAGTACAATCAATTAGAGTGTAGCATTGTCAACTATTAATAAAGGCATCATATCCCCTCTTCATGGGTCTACGTGGTTTGTCTGAAACCAATATTGCACTTCACATAAGTGAATATATAATTTTGCCATTAAATAAAATTCTAAAATATTTCTACATTTGCCTATGTTATTCTAGTCTAACCAATTTGGACTGACTGTCAAATTATGAACAAATGCAGTAAATAATTTAATCATCCACATCTGATGATGAGAACAAGTTTTTTGATTTGCAGGTTTCAGAAAAGCAGTTTGGGTAGTTGTGATCATTAATCCTGGATTCCGTGTCATAGATGGTAAGGATTATTTAGACTATAGATGGTCTAATCTAGTTTACTTTGATCCAAAGCCCAAGTCCAGGTCTAAGCCTAATCCTAGTGGCCCATCCGGGGGGGGGGGGAGTAAAAACCTTGAGGGGGGGGGGTAGTTGGCGATGAACTTGGAAAACCCTCTGGCACTGCACCTGCTGCTCTCTGCCCAGTATCGTGATCACCTCCAGCACTCAATGCATTGAAAGCTAGTAACAAACTTGGAGTTAAGCATCTGGTCAGCAGTTCGGTTGTCCTGGACTAGACTAAACTGGGTGAAGTGCAAGAGGAGCTGGATGCTGAAGAAGATCATGGTGAGGTAAACCAAGCTGGCGATGAACTTGGAAACTTGGAAAGCCCTCTGGCACTACACCTGCTGCTATCTGCCAAGTGTCGCGATCACCTCCAGCACTCAATACATTGAAAGCTAGTAACAAACTTGGGGTTAAGCATCTGGTCAGCAGTTCGGTTGTCCTGGACTAGACTAAACTGGGTGAAGTGCAAGAGGAGCTGGATGCTGAAGAAGATCAGGGACAATTACAAAATTGGAACTAGAACTATTGTACAAATTGAACTATTGGAACTATTGGAACTTTAAGACGAAAATTGGAACTATTTCCAAAAAATTTTAAATAACATGCTCTGGCGACCCCCAAATGCCCTAAAACGACCCGTACGGGTGCCAGATGTTTCTTAACGAATATGCTACAATGCAGGGTGCAGTCGTTGATACATTTTAGGGGGGTAATATGGCTCTGCAACGAGTTTTTTGAAAAAAATAACAGTTGGTACTAAAAAATTAGTACTTATTAACAAAAATTGGTACTATTTAAAAAAAAATAGTACCAATTTTGTAACGCCAATATTGACCCCATTTTTTAGTACCAATATTTGACCAAAATATGGTACTATTTCAAAAAAAATAATTTTTTTTGGAATAGTTCCACTTTCTGGCATAAAATTGGTACTAGATTTTAAAGTACCAATTCCGGAAAAAACAAAAAAAAATAAAAAATGGAACTAATTCAGTGAAAAATTGGAACTAATTCGCCCCGTTTGCATTATTGCCCTAATCGCCGAAATCACGCTATCAAATGCTTCTCAAACACATTCCCAGCACTGTAGCGATTGTTTGCTGAACTTGACGAATTTCTTCCCCAAAATCACATCCAACTCTTGGTGAGCTTACTTCATAACCTTTGAAAGGCTATGTTGCCAAGGCACACAGCTGTCCTCCATCATTCATCCAGTTCCCTTCCTATTCACCCCGCCTCGTTCAGCACCAGAAGCTCAGCATTGCGAACCTCGCGATAGTCTTCTCCTTCATCCAGTTCCCTTCCTATTCACTTAGCCTCGTTAAGCACCTGAATCTCAGCATATCAAACCTCGCGATAGTCTTCCCCTTCATCCAGTTCCCTTTCCTTCGTCCAGTTCCCTTCCGTTTTACCCCGCCTCGTTTATCACCAGAAGCTCAGCATAGCGAACCTTGCAATAGTCCCTCATCCAGTTCCCTTCCTATTCACTCTGCTTCGTTCATCATAGTCTTCACTAACATAGGCTAACTAATGTCATCGAGACTTTCACCAGAAGCTCAGCATTACAAACCTCGCGATAGTATTCGCCTTCATCCAGTTCCCTTCCTATTCACCCTGCCTCGTTCAGCACCAGAAGCTCAGCATAGCGAACCTCGCGATAGTCTTCTCCTTCATCCAGTTCCCTTCCTATTCACCCTGCCTCGTTCAGCACCAGAAGCTCAGCATAGCGAACCTCGCGATAGTCTTCTCCTTCATCCAGTTCCCTTCCTATTCACTTAGCCTCGTTTAGCACCTGAATCTCAGCATAGCGAACCTCGCGATAGTCTTCTACTTCATCCAGTTCCCTTCCTATTCACCCTGCCTCGTTCAGCACCAGAAGCTCAGCATTGCGAACCTCGCGATAGTCTTATCCTTTATCCAGTTCCCTTTCTATTTGTCCCGCCTCGTTCAGCACCAGAATCTCAGCATATCAAACCTCGCGATAGTCTCCTCCGTCCTCCAGTTCCCTTCCTATTCACTTAGCCTCTTTCAGCTCAAGAAGCTCAGCATAGCAAACCTCGCGATAGTCTCCTCCTTTATCCAGTTCCCTTCCTATTCACTTAGCCTCGTTTAGCACCAGAATCTCAGCATATCAAACCTAGCGATAGTCTTGTCCTTCATCCAGTTCCCTTTCTATTCTCCCCGCCTCGTTCAGCACCAGAATCTCAGCATATCAAACCTCGCGATACTCTCCTCCTTCATCCAGTTACCTTCCTATTCACCCCGCCTCGTTCAGCACCAGAAGCTCAGCATAGCAAACCTCTGATAGTCTCCTCCTGCATACAGTTCCCTTTCTATTCACTTAGCCTCTTTCAGCACAAGAAGCTCAGCATAGCGAACTTCGCGATAGTCTCCTCCCTCCTCCAGTTCCCTTCCTATTCACCCCGCCTCGTTCAGCACCAGAAGCTCAGCATAGCAAACCTCGCGATAGTTTTCTCGTTCATCCAGTTCGCTTCCTTTTCACCCCCCTCGTTTATCACCAGAAGCTCAGCATAGCGAATCTCGTGATAGTCTCCTCCTTCATCCAGTTCCCTTTCTATTCACCCTGCCTTGTTCAGCATCAGAAGCTCAGCATAGCGAACTTCCGATAGTCTTCTCCTCTCCTATTTCCTTCACACAACCTCAACACTCCCCACAAACAAAAACCTACCCACCACCCCATCCCCCCCCACCACCAAAACTCCTTCATCCAGTTCCCTTCCTTTTCACTCCGCCTCGTTTATCACAAGAAGCTCAGCATAGCGAATCTCGCGATAGTCTCCTCCTTCACTCCAGTTCCCTTCCTATTCACACAACCTCGTTTATCACCAGAAGCTCCAACCATTGCTCTGCCATCACCTCCGCCTCCAACCCCCAGGTCATCCAGGACGAGATCAAGCGCCTCCAGCTGCTGGCCGAGAACGCCCGCCTTTGAGAGGACGTTCAAGGACTCCGACAAGGCTCCGTCTATGGCTCAGTGTCAAACGCATCCAGGCCACGGACAGAGGAGCGCTCCTCAGCACCACGCACACACACACACACAAACACACACACACCACCAAACAAAAAAAAAAAAAAATAAAAAAAAACAAAAAATAAAAACCAAAAAAAAAAAAAAAATAAAAAAAAATAGATAAGAAATAAAAATAAAAAAAATAAATATAAAAATATAAAAATAAAAAAAAAAATAAATAAAAAAAGAAAGAAGAAAGAAAGAGAAGACCTCGGATAGTCTAAAAAAAAAAAAAAACCAACATCAACGAAAGAGTATGTAAAAAGAGAAGGGAAAAAGAAAAAAAAGAGAAAGATAGCAGAGCAGAAAGAAGAGAAAAGAGAGAAAGGAGGGAACTGGATGAAGGAGAAGACTATCTCAAGGTTCGCTATCCTGAGTCTTCTGGTCGATAAACGCTCAAAAAACAGGAAAAGCCACAAGCACCACCACTATCACGAGGTTCGCTATGCTGAGATTCTTGTGCTGAACAAGGCTAAGTGAATAGGAAGGGAACTGGATGAAGGAGGAGGCTATCGCGAGGTTTGATATGCTGAGATTCTGGTGGTGAACGAGGCGGGGTGAATAGGAAGGGAACTGGATGAAGGAGAAGACTATCGCGAGATTCGCTATGCTGAGCTTCTGGTGATAAACGAGGTTGTGTGAAAAGGAAGGGAACTGTATGAAGGAGAAGACTATCGCGAGATTCGCTATGCTGAGCTTATGGTGATAAACGAGGCGGGGTGAAAAGGAAGGGAACTGGATGAAAGAGAAGACTATCGCGAAGTTTGTTATGCTGAGATTCTGATGAAGGAGGAGACTATCACGAGGTTCGCTATGCTGAGATTCTTGTGCTGAACAAGGCTAAGTGAATAGGAAGGGAACTGGATGAAGGAGGAGGCTATCGCGAGGTTTGATATGCTGAGATTCTGGTGGTGAACGAGGCGGGGTGAATAGGAAGGGAACTGGATGAAGGAGAAGACTATCGCGAGATTCGCTATGCTGAGCTTCTGGTGATAAACGAGGTTGTGTGAAAAGGAAGGGAACTGGATGAAGGAGAAGACTATCGGAGGTTCGCTATGCTGAGCTTTGATGGTGAAATAGGCAGGGTGAAAAGAAAGGGAACTGGATGAAGGAGAAGACTATCGCGAGATTCGCTATGCTGAGCTTCTGTGTGCTGATAAACGAGGGGGGTGAAAAGGAAGGGAACTGGATGAACGGAGAAGACTATCGCGAGGTTCGCTATGCTGAGCTTCTGGTGAAAGTATCGATGGCATTAGTTAGCCTATGTTTAAAAAAGACTATGATGAACAAGGCAGGGTGAATAGAAAGGGAACTGGATGAAGGAGTAGACTATTGCAAGGTTCGCTATGCTGAGCTTCTGGTGATAAACGATGCGGGGTAAAACGGAAGGGAACTGGACGAAGGAAAGGGAACTGGGTGAAGGGGAAGACTATCGCGAGGTTTGATATACTGAGATTCAGGTGCTAAACGAGGCTAAGTGAATAGGAAGGGAACTGGATGAAGGAGAAGACTATCGCGAGGTTCGGAATGCTGAGCTTCTGGTGCTGAACGAGGCGGGGTGAATAGGAAGGGAACTGGATGAAGTAGAAGACTATGGGGAGGTTCCCAAAGCTGAGCTTTTGGAAAAAGTTTTTATGGCAATAATTAGCCTATTTTTAAAAAAAAAAAAAAAAAAGAAAAAAGAGAAAAAAGAAAGAAAATAAAAAAAAGAAGAAAATTTCCCCCCTAAAAAACAAAAAAAAAAAAAAAAAAAAAAAAAATTTACACACAAAAAAAAAACAAGAAAAAAAAAAAAAAAAACACACAAAAAAACACAAAAAAAAAAAAAAATATCTTTTTTTTTTTTAAAAAAAAAAAAAAAAAAAAAAAAAAAATAAAAAAAAAAAAACCCCAAAAAAACTATAGTTCTACACCACCACAAAAAAAAACCCCCAACGCCCCCCAAAGAGAGTTTTAAATAATTAAAAAAAACACACCCCTCTGACCGGGGAGAGAGGAAAGGAAGAGCAGGAGGGCGACAGAGCGGAAGAGGGCGGAGAGGACGACGAAGAGCCCCCAAAGAAACAAAAAAACCAAAACAACCAAAACCAAAATCAAGCAGGGCAGGGCAAAGAAAGAAAAAAGACAAAGCAAGGGAGGGGGAGAAGAAAAAAAAAGGAGGGGAGGGGAGGAAGCAGACGGCACCCAAAAAAAAAAAACCAAAAACAACAAAATCAAAATTAAAAGAAGCAGGGAAAGGGAAAAAAAACAAACAAACGAAGCAGGGGAGAAACAAAAGAAAGGAAAAGCAAGGGAGGGCAAGGAGTAGAAAGCAAGACAAGGGAAAAAAAAAAGCAAAACAGGGAAGGAAGGAAAGGAAAGGAAAGCAAAGCAAGGCAAAAGAAAAAAAAAATAAAAAAAGAACGAAAAAAAAAACCAAAACAAAAAAAAAAAAAAAAGAAAAAAAAACAAAAACAACAAAAAAAAAAAAATAAAATAAAAAAAGCATAAATAAAAAAAACATCAAAAAAAAAAAAAAAAATAAAAAAAAACAAACAGTAGCCCCCTTCGCTAAGAGTGCGAGAGATTCCCCCCACTCATCAACCCCCAACCAAAACAATCCCAAGCCATCCCGCTCCCACCCAAAACCAAAACACCCCAAAAACACACACACAAACACAAATAAAAACAAACAAAAAAAAAAAAAAAAAAAACCCAAAAAACAACAATCATTACAGTCCCTGCTGCTCGCTCTGCAGCTCTGGAAAAGGATAGCCTTAGTTATCATAAGCCTCAACAGGTTATGGAGTGAACTCATGCGAGTTGCTGGAGGAGGAGAATCTGGTGGCGACCGACTTCCCCATCTGCTACTCGCCCTGCCCTGCTTTTTTCTGCTGCTCTCTCTGCCCTGCTTTGCCCTGCTACTCTCCCTACATTGACATCTGCTACTTGCCCTGCCCTGCTTTTCCCTGCTGCTGTCGCTGCCCTGCTTTGCCCTGCTACTCACCCTACATTCCCATCTGCTGCTCGCCCCACCCTGCTTTTCCACCTTGCCCCAAGACCACTCACCTCTCATTCACAACCAATCTTCAAGCAATGTTAGCGCCAGACCTAGGCATGCTGAGCTCGATTCAAGGACAGATTCTAAATGCTGAGATTCTACAGAAGCCAACGGTACCCTTTTTGCACAATTTGACCCAATATTGAATGACTTTACTTAAATCTCATTTTGTAGAAAAAGTGCCCAGTGACTCGTGAAAATTAAGACTAAGCTAAAAAAAAGTAGAATTTTCCAATAATGAGCAAAAACCTACAAAATGGGTATCGATTGACGTGTCTTGATGCCCTGGACACGAATCTGACCTTAGTTTGACAATTTTTGTCTAAAAAATTTCATTAAGATGCCCAAAAACTTGATATTTACCCCCAAAATCAAGTTCTTTTTAACAGGGAAGTTTTTCAGAAAAACCGCACCTCTGCTGGCCACTATACCCATTTCTGTGAAGTACAGGACCAGGACGATTGTCCAGATGCCCCAAAATGACCTCCCAGCTTAAAATTTTAAGTCTACAGCAACCCCAAAAGTCCAAAAGGATGGTAAAGGATAGCCTTAATGCTCATTAGCCTCAACAGGTTATGGAGTGAACTCGTGCGAGTTGCTGGATGAGGAGAATCCTGTGGCGACCGACTTCCCCAGCTGCTACTCGCCCTGCCCTGCTTTTTCTGCTGCTCTCTCTGCCCTGCTTTGCCCTGCTGCTCGCACTGTATTGCCATCTGCTGCTTGTCCTGCCCTTCATTTCCCTGCTTTTCTCTGCTGCTCGCTCTGCAGCTCTGGAAAAGGATAATCTTAGTAATCATAAGCATCCACAGGTTATGGAGTGAACTTATGCGAGTTACTGGAGGAGGAAAATCTTGTGGTGACTGACTTCCCCATCTGCTACTCGCCCTGCCCTGCTTCCTCCTGCTGCTTGCTCTTCCCTGCTTTTCCCTGATACTCGCCCTGCCCTGCTTTCCCTTGCTCTCGCGCTGCCCAGCTTTCCCCTGCTGCTCGCCCTGCCCTGCTTCCTCCTGCTGCCCGCTCTTCCCTGCTTTTCTATGCTACTCACCCTACATTGCCATCTGCTAAGAACCAAAGAAGCTAAACTGTGAGCTAAGAAGCTAGCTAATGTTCATTGAAACACTGTACAATGGGAACATTTCGGTGTTCTTGTAGAGTGCAGTTCAGTTTGGGAAAAAACTGTACTGGACCCAAGTTGAAAATGGAAAATTTTGGGAAATTCTCGGTGTTCTTGTAGGGTGCAGTCCAGTTTGAAAAAAAAAACTGTACTGGACCCTAGTTGAAAATGGGAAATTTTGCAAAATTTTCGGTGATCTTTTAGGGCGCAGTTCAGTTTGAAAAAAAAAACTGTACTGGACCCTAGTTGAACATGGAAAATTTTGCAAAATTTTCGGTGTTCTTGTAGGGTGCAGTTCAGTTTGAAAAAAAAAACTGTACTGGGCCTTAGTTGAGATAAAAAAAAATGCATTTTTTATGTCAAGAAGAGTGCAGTTCAGTTTACATTTTTTATCTCTTATAGAGTACGGTTCAGTTTGAAAAAAAAAATCTGTACTGTGCCCTATTTTAACACACGAGGTAGTGCATTTAATCTAATGTACAGTGCAGTTTATTTTTTCTCAAATAGTGTTCAGTACAGTTTGAAATGTACTGCGCCTTATAAGAACTAAAAATCGAAACTGTACTGTATGTTACATGAAAAAAAAAATCGAAAAAAATAAACTGTACTGTACTGGACGCTATTAGAAAAAAAATAAAAAAAACTGTACTGTACTGGACGCTATTAGAAAAAATAAAAAAAAAACTGTACTGTACTGGACGCTATTAGAAAAAATAAAAAAAAAACTGTACTGTACTGGACGCTATTAGAAAAAATAAAAAAAAAACTGTACTGTACTGGACGCTATTTGAGACAAAATGAACTGTACTGTACACTAGATTAAATTTACAAAAAAAAAAAAAAAAAAGAGCGGGCGTTGAGCTCAGGGAGGTAGTCGCGTTCGAGGTGTGCCCTTACGAGACGCTGGGTGGGCAGGGCCTCGTTGAAGGGCATGCGGGAGGTGAGCATGATGAAGGCGATCACGCCCAGGGCAAAGATGTCGGCCTTGAGTGCGCAGTAGGGGATGCCCTGGATGATCTCCTGGCAGGAGTAGGACTTGCTCCCGCAGTAGGTCCTCGACAGATCTCCCGACTCTTCCAACTATTCATTGCCTCATTCTTCGTCCCATTTTGAAGAGAGCAATTGAGCAAACGCGAGTGCTGAAGCCGAAATCGCCGACCAGCAGGCGTCCGCCAAGACCGATGAGAATATTTTCCTGACCACCTTGAGTGGTGAGTGAGAGAGAAAGAGGTGAGTGAAAAAAGAGGGAGAGACAAGTTTGAGATCGCGATGGGCAATGGGCTGGGCGTGTAGATAGGTGACGGCGGAGGCGAGCTGACGGAACCAGGGCCGAGCCTTGGCGTCCAGGATGGCGCCCTTGCTTTGGATGTAGCTCAGCAGATCACCACCCTCTGCATACTGCAGCACCAGATAATAGCACGTGCCCTCCTTAAACACGGCCCTCTTTTTACTGAGAGACTAGAATGAAGGTGTAACCTGGAAGTATTCGTGGAGGCGCAGGATGTGAGGGTGGTGAAGGGATTTTAGGATGCTCAGCTCGCGGCAGAGGAAGCGATCGAAGTAGTTGGGGCGCAGTTTGGCCAGGTCCACCACTTTGAGCGCCGCCTTCACACCTCCCACCTTCCTCGACTCCACCAGCACCACTTTCGAGTACTTCCCTGAGCCTGTCAGCAGAGCCACAGGGCTGCTGAGACGATGAGGAAATCAATGAGGTTAGCAAGGGAGGACCTAGCTTGGGAAAGGGGAGGAGATGATAGCCGTGGTCCTTGACTATTTCGTCGGTGCGCCTGGGTGCTGGGGGCTCGACGGGCTTTGGCTTCTCAGCCACTACGATGCGGGAGGGCAGCTGTCTCCCTGTCTCATGCTCCTGCCCGCTCCCATCCCTTGTCCGCAGCACCATGGCACTCATCCTCTGCAGCCAAGCTCCTTTCTTGGAGGAAGAGAGGAGTGAGCGAAGGAACGAAGAAGAGGAGAGCGAAGCAGCCGGGGGTTCGCGGTGACAGGGCGCCTTGGCCTCCCTCCTCGCCTTCTCTTCACACTCTACGCTCCACCACACACACACTCCCTGCCTCTGTGCGCTCCCACCCCGCCCATGCCCTCTGCACTCCTGGATTCCAAAACATCCCCACCTCCCCCTTTTCTTCCGCTTTCATCTCCATTTCTCCAATTCAACATCTACGTTTTTCATTCGCTCATCTGGAGAGCATGAAAGTAAAGAAAGAGGGCTGCACCCATGTAAAAGATAGGCGCAAGGTACCTGCTGGCACAGAGCAGTGTAATGCTAGATACGAGATGCAAGCCTCTCACATTACAAGTAGGAACACTGCACCTCCCTAGCTAGCTAGATCAGTGTACCATCAGAATGTGGCATCCACAGTCTATCTAAAAAGTAAAGAATGATTTTAATCATCCTAGTCACTGTTTCTTTGCTGTCAGCCTCTGGTGACCGATTAACGGACTACAATGCCCTATTCAGCCGCTACGAGACAAGGTAGAGCCGATTTCTGCTTCTTTGACTGTCCTCATCCAAAGAGAAGAAGTGCAGGCCGCGCATGATGATCCAGAACGGGCACATCCTCTTCCACGCCGGGAAGGAGCGAGACATTCGTTTTGTGGTGGACGGCCCTGGCTCCGTCTTCTTCGGCGACCTCAACCTCAAACACTTGCCCAGCCTCGTCTCATCTCAAAACCCCCCTCCCCTACAGCAGACCAATTGACATGAGAGGAGAGCTTGAAGGGGGATTTCATAGCCTTCAAAGGGCGCTTCGAAGTACTGGCGCAAAACTTCAACTCTAGCCGGCGAGTCTTCCGACTCATGGCTCGACTGCACCAGCGCACTGTCAGCGCTCTCAAGATTCACAAAACTCAGGCTATTTCTCTTCTTTGGCATCCTCAACTGCTAAAAGAGTGGGTTCTAGATGCTGATGCTTATCAATGAGGTGAAACGGAACTCCACCACCGCTGTGGGCAAACTCACAAAGCAGGTGAAGAGAGCTAATCGCCGTCTCAACAAAGCCATTCGAATGGCCAAAAAGGTTTTCATTTTTCATCGCTCTAGCCTGAGCCTGAAAATGGAGGGTTCAGAACGAGTGTGAATCTGGCCCCTGCCAGAACGGCGGAACCTGCATCGACCAGTACAACGACTACTTCTGCTTTTGCCAGAATGGCTATACGGTCACTACTTTTCATCGCATAAGAAATCCTTGGCTTTTTGAAAAAGGCCCCTGCGTGAATGACATGTGAAAAATAGGAACAATCAATGAAAGCTTGAAATAATAATAAAAATGAAATGCGAACAGGGCAAAAACTGTGCGGAGGATGTGAGCGAATGCGAGGAGTACAGTGAGACGGATCTCGGCTGCCAGAACGGGGCTACCTGTGAAGAACTGCATGGTAGCTTCCGGTTGCCACTTCTCTATTTCCCAGCAACTCCTCATCATCAATCAATTCCTCTCCCCCACTCAGGTGCCACTGCGCCCCCGGCTTCCACGGCTACCGTTGCGAGAGTCGAGCGGAGGTCTGCGGAGCATCTGCCGCCAGCCACGGACTCTGCGGCCCTCACGGAACCTGCATCTCACAGCCCGGCGCCTCCGTACACCCTCCAAACCTCCTTTCCTCACATCCCTTCTATCTGACAAGACTGAGCTTGCAGCCCGCTTACAAGTGCATCTGTGACGCGGGCTTTGCGCCCTCTTCTGACCTGAGCAACCCAGCCTGCGAGGATGTGGACGAGTGCAGCTCGGACCCTTGCTACCCGGGCGTCTCCTGCATCAACACCCTGGGTGAGCTAGGCTCCAGTGAAAGAGAGGGGCAGAGGAGAGGAGAAGTGATGGCAGGCGGCTTCCGCTGCGGTAGCTGTCCAACTGGCCTGCACGGGAACGGACGTCAGTGCTGGGATGTGGACGAGTGCCGGGTGAACAACGGCGGCTGCAGTCGCCAGCCCCCCGTGGCCTGCATCAACAGCCTCGGCTCCAGCCACTGCGCCCCCTGTCCTCTCGGTTCTCCTCTCACCTTGTCCAGCCATGCACCGCTCCACTTCCCTCTCTTCCTGCCAGGCTACGAAGGCGATGGTCGAGTATGCCGACGAGTGGACCCCTGTGCCTCCAATCCCTGTCATCCAGAGGCCCGCTGCCTGTCAGACCGTGACTCCGTCTCCGGCGCCGCCACTGGCTTCCGCTGCATCTGTCCTCCCAACATGGCCAGCTTTCTCTCTGCTTCGCTCTCTCCTTCAGCCTTGGCTTGGTTTTAGGTCGGGACAGGCCTTGGCCCATTGGGCTGTTCGCTGGGCAACTCTTCCATCTGCGAGGAGGATCCTTGTCTCAACGGAGGCACCTGTCAGGTGCGCTGAAGCCTGGAAGGAAGAGCGAAGCATAGAGAAAGCTGGCCATGATGGGAGGAAAGAGGCAGGCAATTGTGATGCAGGCGGTGAGCGGGGGAACATTTGTCTGCCACTGTCGCTGGGGCTACAGCGGACGAATATGCGCCACTGCAAGCGCTTGTCTTTCCAGTCCCTGTCGCTACGGTTGCCCTCATCGCTCTTATTTCTCACCTGAGCCCATCGTAATGGCCATTTCTCCAGGAGGCACCTGCCATGCCATTGGGCGCGCCTTCACCTGCACCTGTCCAGAGGGTCGCTATGGGCGCTTCTGTCAGCTGGAGAACGACGGTGAAGGCATGGAAAGAGAGGTGGAGAAGAAAAGTAGGCCGATTGAAGGCTGTGGCGGGGTGTACCAGGAGGAGGCGGGTTCAGTGCGTTTCCCAGCACCCATAAGCCACACTCGCTACCGCGGCAACCGAAACTGTCAATGGCGCATTAGAACCCTGCCCGGACAGGTTGCCAATTCTCACCTCCTATGCACCTTCTATCTGTCTTTGCTCAGGCACTCAACCTGAGCTTCAGCGACTTCCACCTGGAAGGCTGCCGTGGCTGCCGATGCGATTATCTCGCTCTCTACGACGGGGCCTCCACTGACCAGCCACTCATCGGTCTCCCTCTCTTTTCCCTTTCCCCA
>JASANA010005109.1:0-34862 GCA_030248095.1 Ptycholaimellus sp. GST1_10
CATCGTCAAAATTTGAACAATCATAAATCATTGCTTTTTCAGTAAAATCAGCCGAATTTGAGCATGAAGATCCGTCTGGGTGGTATTTTGAAGCTGTTTTAAGGAATTTACGATATATTTATTAGTTTCGATTGATAGCAAAAATCTAAAATCTTGATGTTTCAAAAATATTAACAAGCATAAATCAATGGTTTTCAATGAAATCTGCTGAATTTGGGCATGCAGATTCGTCCAGTGATATTTTAAACCATTTATCAAGAATTTGCCAAATATCAATGCCAAATAATATGCCAATTAGTTTTTCTCGATTAATGGTTTAAATAATTTTAATTTTTGGTGCCCTGTAAGCGGTTAACATTCAATTTTTGGCGAATTTAGAAAATTTCAAGTGTGGCTATTTTTTTCCATTGCTCATAGCTCCCGTGTTTCAAGCCTTTTATGCTATAGTTTTTTTTAAAAAAAGGAACAAACATAAATCAAAACTTTTTTGCAATTGGTCTTGTTTTGTATTTAGATGAAGCCACGCATTTCTTGGCAACTGTCAAGAATAGATTGTTAGCGAAGCAAAGAAGAGAATCTGCAGGCGAGGCGAGACGCAGCGGTAGAAATCGGCGAACTTCGCTCGGATCTGGAGCAAAGACAGAAGAAACTGATCGCGGAAACGGCGTCAAAGAAGCGGCTGGAGGAGGAGTTGGAGCGCCAGCGCAGCGACACCAACGCCATCACCCGCCAGCTCAACACCGAGCTCCAAACTGCCAACCACCAACTGGGGCTCAAGTCCCAGCAGCTGGCCAAGACCGAGTGGCAACTGAAACAGGCTCTGGAGGCACAGCAGCAAGAGGCCAAGAGAGCGGACAAGACGACAGCAGAGAAGAAGAGCCTCCTCGGACGCTTGGAATTGCTGGAGCGCACTCACTGCGCCAAGCTGAAAGAGCAGCAGCAGCAGCGCCAGGAAACGGAGCGGAAAGAGCAGATCTGGCGCACAAGAGCGGAGGAACTGGAACGCGCCCTCCGCACCTCCAGGGAGGAGCTGGCGACCACCGACAGAGCGCTGACCAGAGAGCAGAGTGAGCGCTGTCAGCTGGACCGGGAGCTGAAGAAACTTCGCGAGGTCTCAACCAAGTTCAAGTGCCTGCTACAGACGTCGGCTGCGCAGGAGGAGGGCAGACTGAGACTCACGCAGCAGCTGGCGAAGACCAAGCTCCAGCTGAAAGAAGAGCGCAAGAAGAATCAGCAAGCGGAAGAGAAGGCGGTGGAGATGGATCAAGCGCTGGTGAAGGAGAGAAGTGGGCGATGCGAGCAGGTGCGGGTGCTAAGGAGCCTTCGCAAGAGCTTCGTGTGCGTTCAGAAGAATGCTAGGCGGAGGAAAGCACAGAAGCTGGTGCAGCTGGGAAAAGAAGCGCGGAAGGGCGAGCAAAAGAAGCGGGGCCTGAAAAGGCAGGTGAAGAAGGCCAGTGCTCAGAGGGCAGCAGCTAAGCAGCGGCTGGCGGAACTGGGGCGAGAGTTGGAGGAGAGCAGATCTGCGGAGAAGAGGCTGGAGCAGACGCTGGAGAGGGAGAAGAGGAAGCGCTTGGAGGCGCTGCAGGAGGAGCTGGAGGAGACCAGGCTCGCATACCAACGCCGACAGGAGGCATTGCAACAACTGCAGGCTGCCCTGTCTACATCGGCGAACAAGGCGCCCCTTGCCAAGCACTGTCGTCAACAGCCCATCCCTCCTGCTCGCGTCTGATGCCCCTGGTGGTTCAACTCTAGCCTCTAACTTAGATGTGCCTCAATGTTTACGCAAGAAGAGCTGATTTTGGCGTTTTGCTACGAATACTTTTCCTTCCATCTCACCAGAATGCTTTCATTTTATTTGAAACTTTGTACTGCCAACAAAGAAACGCGTATAATTAGATAAGTAAGGGACCATGAATGGCTTTTTGAATGGCTCGCATTTGAAAGATAGCAAGGATAGTACCGCATTGTGTGTTTGAAAAAGATTTTTAGGTCAAATGTTCCCAATGGCATAAAGTGTCCAGACTAAAAGTGCTCATAGCGAAAAGCGTCCATAGCTAAATACCCATTTTTGGTTTGGTACCTGATTCATATTCCGGTTGCTAATTAGCAGCACTAATTTAGAGTACCCTTTTTGAGCTTTGGCGTTTATACTCGCGACATTATCTGAGAATTTTTTTTTGTGAAAAGCCGCTGGGACGATCCTTTGAAACTCGAAAAAACTATAAAATGATCCTTAAATGCTTTCGTTATTGTTGAGATGCATACATACGCTTGATGTATTTTGAATTTGCGTTGCAGATCCAGTTGGTAACGCTAGAGATGATGATAGTTTCTGTAATTGATTGAGCAAATCAAACTTTTCTTCGTTTACTGAACCTGCCACCATTTGATTGATTGTGCAACCATTTAACCAACCAATACGTTTGTTGAACCAGCCGACCAACGGCCACCCTTTAGACTCAACAGCAAACGAGCATGTATTTTTAGTGAACACCTTCATCACCATCCAACTCTTTCTTGTAAACTGATCCAATATTCCTTCTATTTGGGAAAATAAAAAAAACTAGTTTGATTTATGACAAAGTACCAATTCGTCGTTGACGAGCAATGAGCATATCGGTAAAGAGGGAGAGCTAGATGAAAAGTTCTGTGAAATAATTTTGAATTTGACAAAAAAGCAAATATATTTTGTTCATGTAAAATTTGAGGACAAATTTTTAGTAGCGTTTGTATCAGATGTTACCCGCCTGTCATAGAAAAATAAATAGAAAATAACAACGAGGAAATGCGGTAACTATGCTAATATGAGGGGTGTACGCTGAGATGGAGCTTGGTGGTAAAAGAGGGTGAGTAGTAGAACTAAGGGAGATAACAAATGGTGGAGTCAGCCTGGTTCCCATAGGCAGCCCATGAAGGAAGCTGTGAGGTGGCAGGCAGGGAGGATATGGCCGGGCCCCCCGGAGCGCCGTCAAAGACCCCGCGCCCTGTTTTTTACGCCCCTCCAAAAGGCAGGTGGTTATTTGCCACCGCTCTCCTGAAACATTGCACAGGGGACCGCTACCAGTTTGCGTTTTTTCCCCGCCAGGGCGATTATGTGCAATGTGTCGGGGTGAAAGAGGCTGTGTGTGAAGGAAGAGAGGAGGGGAAAGAAAGGCCTCCCCTCCCCTCTCCTACATCCATCCCTCACCTTTCCCCTCTCCCCCAGCTGCAGCTGACGCTCACTCCTGCTGATGGGCTGTGGGAGGGAAATTGGGGCCATTTCCTGCAAAAACACCTCTACCACCACCACCTTGGCCCAAGCACCATCACCTCTTTTTCCCTTTATTCCCACCCAACCTTGCCTAACAAGTCCTCTGAGTCATCGCTTTTGGCGTCTCCTGTCTGACCCTCAAATTTCTCATCTTGAGAGCGCAGTTGATAGATTCGTTGTGCCAGCAATCCTAAACCTTGTCAACAAAATGACGTAGGTGGTGGAAGTAGAGGGTAAAAAAATGAAATGGCGGAACAGAAGGAGTCATGAAAAGGAGGCATGTGGAAAGGCGCAGTAAAGTTGCTTGTAAAGCTGCTTTGACTCTATTTCATGAGCATAAAAATGAGCGGGGACCGGGCACTAAAACGACGCAGCACACGCGTTGCACACGCGTGCTATCAAAGGCCACTATCACGCTCCCATTGTCCCATCATCGTTTCCACCCACCCTCAGCAATCCTCCAACCTCATCCCTCTCCACCCCATCGACGACACATCGCCGGCGGAGGGACAATGAGCTCCTATTTTCAGGCTCCCTAGCCAATGGTGGGGCACCGAAGGGGGCGTGGCCTTGCTTCCTCCTCTATAGCTCCCCTTCACCCCCCCCCCCTTACCCCCAGCCTTCTTCTCCCTCTTGGCCCCTTCAACCACTGCTCTCAATCTCTCCCCGGCCCTTTCTAATCATGTTAGCGCGTTGGACAATTAGTCGTTGGGCAATCGCGTTACCCGCCTCCATGTCCCCGCCGCCTCCCTCCCACCCAATAAATGCACACAAACTTCCTCCATTAACTCCCCCTCACCACTCACGACGCCCCTTTTATGGGCCAAACCCATCATCAAATGCCCACCATCCCACCACTTCGCCTCCATTTAACGCCCCTCCTGCCCCCTCCCTTCCTCTTCAGCCTCATCCTTTTCCTCTCTCCTCTTGCTCTCTCTCTTCACCCCCCCCCTCCCCCCTCCCCCCCGTCGCCCCGTCACAAAACTTCCAAACAGCCCATTTGACGGCCCATCATCGACTTAAACTACCACCCCGCCGCCCCGCGCGCGTATTTAGGCCTCAATTGGGGCCTTGGTTGGACCAGGCGCCGTCGCTAATGGCTTTGCAATCCTCGCCTCCACTCCAACCTTTCCTCTGCAGACATCCCGTTTCCTTCATGCCCCTCGCCTTCTCCATCGACAGCCTCGTCGGCTCCGAGGCCAAGCCCAAGCAGCCTCACTCCGCCCCCCTCAAGGACGAGCCTGAGCCTTCCACCTCCGCCCTCCCCTCCTCCAACCAACCCCACCTCAACGATGTGAAGCTAGAGTGCCTCTTTCAACCCTTCCTCTCCTGAAGGAATGAAGTGAAATGGGCTGGGCCTGTCAGGCGAAGTGAGAGCGGCAGCAGTCCCGAGTCTGGCGTCGCGGACGGTGGCGGTGGCGGAGGAGGAGGGGTGCAGGGCATCTCGGGCACCTTCGGCGACGTCATCCTTCCCCAGCTCGCCGCCCTCAACCATCCCCTCTTCTTGTCCCCCTCATTTGCCACCGACATTGCCAAGGTTCGCCTTTCCCTCCTCCCTCTCTCCCTCTATGCACAGTCTTCCTTCATGTCAGATGAACGGAGGCCGAGGAGGCCTGGGCTCCCATCCCTACTGGCCCCCCGTCTCCTTCCTCGACATATCTCCCTGGACTCGCCCAGGTATCCCTGCTTCACTTTCTCTTTCTTGCTCTGGAGTCTGGTCTGGTGTGGAAGGTGAAGAAGGGGAAGGAGAAGAAGGTGAGGAGGTGGGGAAGGGGTAGTAGGTGATGGGGGCGTAATATGGGGCAGGTTGGTCCGCTGCGGCGATTGAAAGCGCAGGGGGAAGCCAATGCGCTCTTTTGTTGCCAGCCTCAGATTCATTAGTGCCTCTCCCCCTCTACTGTACCAGCCCCCCTTCGTCTATCATCAAAGCGGCATTCAGCGCCCTTTCCATTTCCACCAGCTGAAATGGGAGGCAGTTTTGATTGATGCATGCTGTTATGGTGCGGGATGGGGGAGGAGGGGTTGGTGAATATGGATGAGGGTAGGTGTGAGGAGGGGTGGGTGATGAGCGGTGATGCGGGATAGGCGGAATGGGAGGAGTGAAGCTTAAGCAGGTACGGATAGGGGGGGGGGGGGCGTAGAGCGAGAGAGAGAATGGCTAAGTGTGTGGAGGAGTGTGAATGGGAATGGGAAGTGGGTAGGCGGCGCCGCGGAGTCGGGGCTTGGCTGCATCGCTTGCAAATGAGCGGGGGAGGAGGAGGCGGCGGGAGGGTAAAAGAGGAGGAAAGAGGCGCTCCCTTATTTCCAGCCCATTTGTGGCCCCTTCATGATGGCCCCTCCCTCCATGCAGCCGCCTACCTGGCTCCGTTAGGGCTGCAAAGGGCTGCTGAAAGCCTGGAAATAGAGGAGGAGGAGGTGGGGGTGGAGGGAGTGGGGGCAGGTGAGGAGGGAGCGGGCAGGAACTTCCTTCATCAAAGCCACTCCATATTCCGCTCGGCGTCTTGGGAAGCTTTACCTCAACCTCCCTCCGCCCTCAGTCCCCTTCTTAGCCCCTCAAAGACTGCCTAAGACCTCGCTCAGACTTCCTGTCCACTCACTGCCTCCCCCGCCAATCAAATGCTCTCTCTGCCAGCTTCCCATGCTAATCCCAGTCCTGACCAGGGGAGGATAGGGGAGGGGGATAGGGAAGAGAGAAGGATTGGTTGGGGGAGGGGGTTGGTTAGGGGGTTGGGGAGGGAAATGATAGGAGGGCGGTGAAAAAGGATGGAGGATTGAGATTGCCTCCATCCATTGCATTCCCAGGGCAGGGCAGGGTGAGGTGTAGCGGTGGGGTGGAGGGTAGGTTGTCTGGCAGGCTCTCTCCCACTCGCTCTCCATGAAGAGGACAATGAAGGAGGGCGCTCTTTTTCTCCAGTCCCCTGTAAATTGAAGGCAGAATGCGCAGCATGGGATCCTGGCCGGGTGAATGGGGCGGCAAATGAGAAAAGTTACAGTTCCCCCCTCCTCTCCTTCCACCTCCTCTCCTTCTGGCCTCAAGGGCATCAAGGAAGGGAGAGGCAATGAGCCACTACAGCCCCCCACCCATCCCTCCATCTACTCATGAAAAGGGAGGTGGCAGGGATGCGCCAGCTTTTTCCTCTCCCCCCAACCTCGCAGGGAATCGCCAATCATCCTGGTAAGGCAGTGGCAAACTGCCGCCATATGCCAGGGAACAGGACCGGACTGACACGGCTCTCAATGGCCAGGCTTCCTTCCATTACACCTTTGCACTAGCTCCGAAGCGGCGGTCGCTTTTGTGGAAAGAGGGGGTATTTGCATCAGATCACGGTTGGATGGAGGGAGAGTTGTGGTTGTATTGTGGGGGCATGGTTGGGTGGAGTGAGAAGGGAAGGATGGGCGTAGAGGCGTAGATGAGCGGGAAGGAGGACATTTAGGGGGCGGTGAAAGTAGTGGTAGAAGGGTGGGATGGTTATGAGCGTCCTTGGACAGGCCAAAGCCATTCTCACTTGGCCCTGGAAGGAGGGAGATGGCCCGTTTTTCTTCCCTGCCCCCGAGAACCCCTCATTTTGCGCCTGTCCCAGCATTTGTCCGCATATGGGGCGTAATTGAGGGCCTCCTCTCCTTTGCCGCCCACCCTACACCACAACACCAACCGCTTCCTTTACATTCATCCCATCCCCACGCCACATTACCAAGAAATGCGAAACATGGGAATGGAGCAATTAGGCGTGGAGCAGCGGGGGGAATAGATGGAGTGGAAATGAGCGGTGAGTTGAAGGAGGTGAAGGGAGGGGGGAGAAGCGGTGCTTCCCGTCTAAAGGGGTTAAGCTCCTGCCCTACCACTCACTACACAGCCATCCCTCCCTCCACTGCCTCTTCACAGCGAACAACCTGCCCCCAATCTCTGCACACGGGGACGACACTTCTCTCGGGGGGAGGGGGAGGCAGAGGGAGGGAGGTTTTCGGCTTGCGGGACCTGAAGAGCTGGCTGGCTGGCCAGGGTTAGGAGGGGGAGGGGTGCAAACATCTTTCACCCCTTCTTCGCCGAGTACAAATCCCCACTTGACGGGGGACAGAGAGGAGTTGTGTGGGGAGGGAGGAGGGGGAGGTAGAGAGAGAGAGAGAGGGGGGGAGGAGGGAGGGAGGAGAGAAGGGCACTCTTCAGCTCTGCTCTGCCTCTTTTTGTTGTCAGAGCACTATTTAACAAGTGATCAGACAACTCCTTAGTGCGGCCGCCCCGAGGCCTCCTCCCCTCCCTCCCTCTGCGCGGAGGAGGAAAGGCAAGACTCTCCACCTCCCCTTCTAAGCCTCCTTCTCCTTCCCTTCAGCCCCCACCCCACCTCACCACACCCCACCCCAGCAGACCCTTGAGGGCATCTAGCTCAGCTATTAGCAAGCGGTTGTCGCAAACACTGTGAATAGCAACAATCCCTCCCTCCCTCCCTCTCGTGGTGTTGGGTAGAGGGGGGTAGTGATGGGTAGAGGGGGAGTAGTGATGGGCATCAGTGGCACTTGTGGGAGGCTGCTAAACTCCCTTCTGCCAGCTCGCTCGGCGCCACTCTACCGTAGCTTGCATCCCCTTAGCCTAACCTCCCTCTATTGCCTCTTCACTTAGCCTCACTCTTCCTTCTATTCCCATCACAGCCCTCCCTGCCTAAAGGCGACCCCGGCAACCACTCATCCTCCCTCATCTTCTACACCAAACTTCGTCCTCCCCTCCCCTCCCCTCCCCCTCCCCTCCTACCTTAGCCAGCCTTCATCCCCTCCCCTCCCATTGTCCTCCTACTCAACTCCAGCCTAACTTCCAGCACTTCATTTGCGCAAAGACCGGCTCGTCTCCCGCAATTGCTACCAGATTTAGACCCCCTTCACCACCCCTTCCCCTCCCTACACACTCTTCAGACCAGGAAGACTCCTGTCTTTCAACACACTTCACCCACAATTCATCGCCGTTTCACAGTCGACAGCAGCAAGAAAGTTGATGAAAAACAGGATCGTACAATCTATGAATAAGCAATAAATCAAATCATGTTGAATAAAATGTTCAACTGCGTGAAAGTTGCTATGTGGCTTTCATTGGTAAATGGTGAGAGTAAATGGTAGTAGATGGGAGTGGGCATCCGTTCCTGGGCGGTCCGTACCGAAAGCCGAAGCGAGTGCGAACGGCCTTCAGTCCCAGCCAGCTGCTTCAGTTGGAGAAAGCCTTCGAGCACAACGAGTACCTCGTCGGCTCTGAGCGAAAGCAACTCGCTGAAGAACTCAGCCTCACCGAGACCCAGGTCCCTTCTTCTACCTCTTTCTTCTTCTACCTCTCTATCTTCTACCTTCACCTTCCACCTTGCTCTCCCTTCATCCGTCCACCTCCCATTAGCCAAGGCTTGGCCAAGTGACATCCGATTAGAGGCCTCCGCTTCTCCAGTTACCTGGCGGAGAGGGAAACACGGCCTATTAGGCTAGGGGGAGGGTTTGGAGGAGGCCAGAAGGCTCGTTGACACTCTCCCCTCCCTCCTTCCCCCTCCCCACCCCCAATCCTCCTAGGACAGGCTTCTTCGCAGCCGCGGAGGGCGGCGATTGGCGTGCGTGTCAATATTTGCGCCGCCTAATGTTCCCAATGGCCGCATCACTGGGGACTGGGACACTCCCCTTGCCCCCCTGCACCCTCTACACCATCCATACAACAGCTCTCCTCGCATTGCTTACGGGGGAGGGGGGAGCAGGGGCTGAACTCCATTTCAGCTTGTTTGCGATTAATTAAGTGGGGCGGATGTATAGAAAACCGGGGCTGGGGAGAGGGAAGGGGAGGAGGAGGAGAGAAAGGGGAAGCCTGGCAATTGCTTAGGCCAATGGGGCGTTAATTGAGTAAGCGAATCTGGGCGAACGTGTTGGCTGCTGGGAGGGATCAATTAGCTGAGCCCCTTCTCCTCGTCTCCAGCCAAGCTCAAGCGTGCCAGCCACCCCCCGGCCTCGCTCGCATTACCGCCAATTATCGCCTATCCCACCAACGCCGCCCCAAAGACCCCCTATCAGTCCACCTTCTTACCTTCCGCTCCACCCCTTCTTCAAACCTCGCCCAGCGCTACAGCCCTCAAACAAAAGGAGGGAGAAATAGGCGCAGGGATTGAAGTGTGATGTGATATTGAAGGTGAAAGTGTGGTTTCAAAACCGACGGACGAAGGCGAAGCGACTGAAGCATGAGGCTGAGGCTGCAGCCAGCTCAAAGTCTCCCAAATCTTCACCGCCCTCCTCCCCCACCCTCTCCTAGACCCACGCATTTAAGGATCAATTATTCATTACATCATATGGATTTCTTTGTCTTCATTGGTGGCCAATCTGTCATTCGTATCCGTCGTGACCAATGCCCAAAATAGATACTGGTGTTTACAAGTTTAGATTCGTTCCCTGTCCAAGTCCATGTCTCGTCTCTTAGACCAGTGATTTCCTTCCACGCCCCACCGCAAGAATGCTTGCATGTTTCGTCGCTGTATGCACCATCAGTGTTTAAGGTGAATTGTGGAAGAAAAATGCGATGCGTTAGGGAAAAAATTTAAAGGAAAAAGCATTTTGCATTCTACGAAAAGATAATGTTTGCAATTTTGTAAAAAGTAAATTGAATGACGACTACACGACTCGCTGTTCAACATCGCAAATAAGCTTTCTTTCCTTTTTCAAAGTTTACAAATAGAAATGAAATAATTTGTGTCATTGTAATTGGGGCCGTGCGAGCGGAGCGGAAGCACGGTCCCCTCTTAGCCAAGGACAAACCCTATTACGGATATTGAAATAGTGTATAGCACAAAGCATGTTTTCTTTTGTCTTGGGCGAAATGATATGTACATGATATTTTTTTGAAGCTAACGCAAAGAAACTAAGAAAGAATTTCAGCAAATGCATATTGAAGAAATAGTAATCAGGTTGGTCAGAAATATGTGGCTAGGGGCAAAAGCTAATGCCTAAAGCTAATGCAATAAGTTAATGGAAGTAAAGTTCATACGATAGTGAATAAGTTGATAAGCGTTGCTATTGATATTCTGTGAGAAGGAAATGCAAAAAAGTAGTTATATATTGGGCTTTGGAAGGGAATTGGCCATGACTCGGTGGAGAGCGTTGGATAGACTCTGCTGCTTCTCCCGCAGCTGGTCCAACTCCCGTGTCTTCTCCACCACCACACCCTCCTTCTGCGCCAGTCTCCTCTCCATCTTCGCCAGCTCCCTTCGCGCCGCCGCCAGCTCCCTTCGCGCAGCCGCCAGCTCCTCTTCCAGCCCTCGCATCCCACCCTCCGCCATCTCAAAGGACTGAGTAAGATGAATGACTGAGTAAGTGAGAGTTGGGGTTGGTTGTGTAGCCTGGCTGCGTGGGGGATTGGCTGGGAAATGACGGGTGGGGCTTTGTGGCCGCTGACGCTTGGGCGGTGGCCAAGGAGTGGAGAAAGAGGAGGATGCCGCGGTGGACGTCGAGGGTGTGTGGAGCGCCAGCCTCCTCGTCTCCAACGTGGACGGCTCCCTTCGCTCCGCACAGTCTTCCTTCATGTCAGATGAACGGAGGCCGAGGAGGCCTGGGCTCCCATCCCTACTGGCCCCCCGTCTCCTTCCTCGACATATCTCCCTGGACTCGCCCAGGTATCCCTGCTTCACTTTCTCTTTCTTGCTCTGGAGTCTGGTCTGGTGTGGAAGGTGAAGAAGGGGAAGGAGAAGAAGGTGAGGAGGTGGGGAAGGGGTAGTAGGTGATGGGGGCGTAATATGGGGCAGGTTGGTCCGCTGCGGCGATTGAAAGCGCAGGGGGAAGCCAATGCGCTCTTTTGTTGCCAGCCTCAGATTCATTAGTGCCTCTCCCCCTCTACTGTACCAGCCCCCCTTCGTCTATCATCAAAGCGGCATTCAGCGCCCTTTCCATTTCCACCAGCTGAAATGGGAGGCAGTTTTGATTGATGCATGCTGTTATGGTGCGGGATGGGGGAGGAGGGGTTGGTGAATATGGATGAGGGTAGGTGTGAGGAGGGGTGGGTGATGAGCGGTGATGCGGGATGGGCGGAATGGGAGGAGTGAAGCTTAAGCAGGTACGGATAGGGGGGGGCGTAGAGAGAGAATGGCTAAGTGTGTGGAGGAGTGTGAATGGGAATGGGAAGTGGGTAGGCGGCGCCGCGGAGTCGGGGCTTGGCTGCATCGCTTGCAAATGAGCGGGGGAGGAGGAGGCGGCGGGAGGGTAAAAGAGGAGGAAAGAGGCGCTCCCTTATTTCCAGCCCATTTGTGGCCCCTTCATGATGGCCCCTCCCTCCATGCAGCCGCCTACCTGGCTCCGTTAGGGCTGCAAAGGGCTGCTGAAAGCCTGGAAATAGAGGAGGAGGAGGTGGGGGTGGAGGGAGTGGGGGCAGGTGAGGAGGGAGCGGGCAGGAACTTCCTTCATCAAAGCCACTCCATATTCCGCTCGGCGTCTTGGGAAGCTTTACCTCAACCTCCCTCCGCCCTCAGTCCCCTTCTTAGCCCCTCAAAGACTGCCTAAGACCTCGCTCAGACTTCCTGTCCACTCACTGCCTCCCCCGCCAATCAAATGCTCTCTCTGCCAGCTTCCCATGCTAATCCCAGTCCTGACCAGGGGAGGATAGGGGAGGGGGATAGGGAAGAGAGAAGGATTGGTTGGGGGGAGGGGGTTGGTTAGGGGGTTGGGGAGGGAAATGATAGGAGGGCGGTGAAAAAGGATGGAGGATTGAGATTGCCTCCATCCATTGCATTCCCAGGGCAGGGCAGGGTGAGGTGTAGCGGTGGGGTGGAGGGTAGGTTGTCTGGCAGGCTCTCTCCCACTCGCTCTCCATGAAGAGGACAATGAAGGAGGGCGCTCTTTTTCTCCAGTCCCCTGTAAATTGAAGGCAGAATGCGCAGCATGGGATCCTGGCCGGGTGAATGGGGCGGCAAATGAGAAAAGTTACAGTTCCCCCCTCCTCTCCTTCCACCTCCTCTCCTTCTGGCCTCAAGGGCATCAAGGAAGGGAGAGGCAATGAGCCACTACAGCCCCCCACCCATCCCTCCATCTACTCATGAAAAGGGAGGTGGCAGGGATGCGCCAGCTTTTTCCTCTCCCCCCAACCTCGCAGGGAATCGCCAATCATCCTGGTAAGGCAGTGGCAAACTGCCGCCATATGCCAGGGAACAGGACCGGACTGACACGGCTCTCAATGGCCAGGCTTCCTTCCATTACACCTTTGCACTAGCTCCGAAGCGGCGGTCGCTTTTGTGGAAAGAGGGGGTATTTGCATCAGATCACGGTTGGATGGAGGGAGAGTTGTGGTTGTATTGTGGGGGCATGGTTGGGTGGAGTGAGAAGGGAAGGATGGGCGTAGAGGCGTAGATGAGCGGGAAGGAGGACATTTAGGGGGCGGTGAAAGTAGTGGTAGAAGGGTGGGATGGTTATGAGCGTCCTTGGACAGGCCAAAGCCATTCTCACTTGGCCCTGGAAGGAGGGAGATGGCCCGTTTTTCTTCCCTGCCCCCGAGAACCCCTCATTTTGCGCCTGTCCCAGCATTTGTCCGCATATGGGGCGTAATTGAGGGCCTCCTCTCCTTTGCCGCCCACCCTACACCACAACACCAACCGCTTCCTTTACATTCATCCCATCCCCACGCCACATTACCAAGAAATGCGAAACATGGGAATGGAGCAATTAGGCGTGGAGCAGCGGGGGAATAGATGGAGTGGAAATGAGCGGTGAGTTGAAGGAGGTGAAGGGAGGGGGGAGAAGCGGTGCTTCCCGTCTAAAGGGGTTAAGCTCCTGCCCTACCACTCACTACACAGCCATCCCTCCCTCCACTGCCTCTTCACAGCGAACAACCTGCCCCCAATCTCTGCACACGGGGACGACACTTCTCTCGGGGGGAGGGGGAGGCAGAGGGAGGGAGGTTTTCGGCTTGCGGGACCTGAAGAGCTGGCTGGCTGGCCAGGGTTAGGAGGGGGAGGGGTGCAAACATCTTTCACCCCTTCTTCGCCGAGTACAAATCCCCACTTGACGGGGGACAGAGAGGAGTTGTGTGGGGAGGGAGGAGGGGGAGGTAGAGAGAGGGAGGAGGGGGAGGGAGGAGAGAAGGGCACTCTTCAGCTCTGCTCTGCCTCTTTTTGTTGTCACAGCACTATTTAACAAGTGATCAGACAACTCCTTAGTGCGGCCGCCCCGAGGCCTCCTCCCCTCCCTCCCTCTGCGCGGAGGAGGAAAGGCAAGACTCTCCACCTCCCCCTTCTAAGCCTCCTTCTCCTTCCCTTCAGCCCCCACCCCACCTCACCACACCCCACCCCAGCAGACCCTTGAGGGCATCTAGCTCAGCTATTAGCAAGCGGTTGTCGCAAACACTGTGAATAGCAACAATCCCTCCCTCCCTCCCTCTGGTGGTGCATGGGGTGGGGGAGAGGTGGTGATGGGTAGAGGGGTAGTAGTGATGGGTGTGGGGGGGTAGTGATGGGCATCAGTGGCACTTGTGGGAGGCTACTAAACTCCCTTCTGCCAGCTCGCTCGGCGCCACTCTACCGTAGCTTGCATCCCCTTAGCCTAACCTCCCTCTATTGCCTCTTCACTTAGCCTCACTCTTCCTTCTATTCCCATCACAGCACTCCCTGCCTAAAGGCGACCCCGGCAACCACTCATCCTACCACCCCTCCCTCATCTTCTACACCAAACTTCGCCCTCCCCTCCCTTCCCCCTCCCCTCCTCCCTTAGCCAGCCTTCATCCCCTCCCCTCCCATTGTCCTCCTACTCAACTCCAGCCTAACTTCCAGCACTTCATTTGCGCAAAGACCGGCTCGTCTCCCGCAATTGCTACCAGATTTAGACCCCCTTCACCAACCCCTCCCCTCCCTACACACTCTTCAGACCAGGAAGACTCCTGTCTTTCAACACACTTCACCCACAATTCATCCATGTTTCACAGTCGACAGCAGCAAGAAAGTTGATGAAAAACAGGATCGTACAATCTATGAATAAGCAATAAATCAAAACATGTTGAATAAAATGTTCAACTGCGTGAAAGTTGCTATGTGGCTTTGTTGGTAAATGGGGAGAGTAAATGGTAGTAGATGGGAGTGGGCATCCGTTCCTGGGCGGTCCGTACCGGAAGCCGAAGCGAGTGCGAACGGCCTTCAGTCCCAGCCAGCTGCTTCAGTTGGAGAAAGCCTTCGAGCACAACGAGTACCTCGTCGGCTCTGAGCGAAAGCAACTCGCTGAAGAACTCAGCCTCACTGAGACCCAGGTTCCTTCTTCTACCTCTTTCTTCTTCTACCTCTCTATCTTCAACCTTCATCCTCCACCTTGCTCTCCCTTCATCCGTCCACCTCCCATTAGCCAAGGCTTGGCCAAGTGACATCCGATTAGAGGCCTCCGCTTCTCCAGTTACCTGGCGGAGAGGGAAACACGGCCTATTAGGCTAGGGGGAGGGTTTGGAGGAGGCCAGAAGGCTCGTTGACACTCTCCTTCCCTCCTTCCCCCTCCCCACCGCCCAATCCTCCTAGGACAGGCTTCTTCGCAGCCGCGGAGGGCGGCGATTGGCGTGCGTGTCAATATTTGCGCCGCCTAATGTTCCCAATGGCCGCATCACTGGGGACTGGGACACTCCCCTTGCCCCCCTGCACCCTCTACACCATCCATACAACAGCTCTCCTCGCATTGCTTACGGGGGAGGGGGGAGCAGGGGCTGAACTCCATTTCAGCTTGTTTGCGATTAATTAAGTGGGGCGGATGTATAGAAAACCGGGGCTGGGGAGAAGGAAGGGGAGGAGGAGGAGAGAAAGGGGAAGCCTGGCAATTGCTTAGGCCAATGGGGCGTTAATTGAGTAAGCGAATCTGGGCGAACGTGTTGGCTGCTGGGAGGGATCAATTAGCTGAGCCCCTTCTCCTCGTCCCCAGCCAAGCTCAAGCGTGCCAGCCACCCCCCGGCCTCGCTCGCATTACCGCCAATTATCGCCTATCCCACCAACGCCGCCCCAAAGACCCCCTATCAGTCCACCTTCTTACCTTCCGCTCCACCCCTTCTTCAAACCTCGCCCAGCGCTACAGCCCTCAAACAAAAGGAGGGAGAATTAGGCGGAGGGATTGAAGTGTGATGTGACATTGAAGGTGAAAGTGTGGTTTCAAAACCGACGGACGAAGGCGAAGCGACTGAAGCATGAGGCTGAGGCTGCAGCCAGCTCAAAGTCTCCCAAATCTTCACCGCCCTCTTCCCCCAACCTCTCCTAGACCCACGCATTTAAGGATCAATTAATCATTACATCATATGGATTTCTTTGTTTTCATTGGTGGCCAATCTGTCATTCGTATCCGTCGTGACCAATGCCCAAAATAGATACTGGTGTTTTCAAGTTTAGATTCGTTCCCTGTCCAAGTCCATGTCTCGTCTCTTAGACCAGTGATTTCCTTCCACGCCCCACCGCAAGAATGCTTGCATGTTTCGTCGCTGTATACCCCATCAGTGTTTAGAGTGAATTGTGGAAGAAAAATGCGGTGCGTTAGGGAAAAAATTTAAAGGAAAAAGCATTTTGCATTCTACGAAAATATAATGTTTGCAATTTTGTAAAAAGTAAATTGAATGACGACTACACGACTCGCTGTTCAACATCGTAAATAAGCTTTCTTTCCTTTTTCAAAATTTGCAAATACAAATGGAATAATTTGGGTCATTGTAATAGTGTATGTCACAAAACATGTTTTCTTTTGTCTTGGGCGAATTGATATGTACATGATATTTGTGAAGCTAACGCAAAGAAACAAAGAAAGAATTTCAGCAGATGCATATTGCAGAAATAGTAATCAGGTTGGTCAGAAATATGTGGCTAGCAGTCCGATGGTAAACTGAAGCTAATGCAATAAGTTTATAGGAGTAAAGCTCATATATCTGGTACCATTGGCAAGCCAAAAGTGGGTCTCTTTTCTCCAAAATTTGCAATTGACTCGAGTAAAAAGTAAAGGAAATACATTTTATACTAGTGGAATCTGCTGCTTGGACAGTTGCATTTTGTTTTTGGCGCGCAGTTCAGTGTCTCTTTCCATGCGCGCCCAAAAACAAAATGCAGATGACGCAGCAGATTCCACTAGTATAAAATGTATTTCCTTTACTTTTTACTCGAGTCAATTGCAAATTTTGGAGAAAAGAGACCCACTTTTGGCTTGCCAATGGTACCAGATATTTCTTCCACTTTTAATATATCCACTTTTAATATAGTATAAAATTTATAAACACATATTTTATAATGTTGGTTACATATTTAACTAATTAATATTTTATTGGATAAATAAATAAAAAAAAAACTTTACAAAAAAATTTTCAAATCGGAAATTCAATGCGAATATATTGGCAAACATGAAAATTTTTGAGAAATTTTTTTAGATTATGTTTAGGAGTGTCGATTATTGGGAAAAAGAGCTTTACATTAGGCCTTCCGATGATACCAGTTGTTTTCTCAATTTTAAACAGACAAAAATAATAAAAAAATACTTGAGATGGATTCGAACCTGCCAGGTTCACTCATCTGACCAATCGCATTCACCACTACACCACTGAGGCATATGCCACCTTAGCCCAACTTCAGATTTATCAATAACTGACTAGATGATGAAGCCCAGTGACCGGGGCAGGGGGCGGGGGGAAGAATTGAATACCTACTATCGTCCATTGAATAGATGCGGAGGAGAAGAAGGAGAAGGAGGAGGAGTTCGGACAAATGGTTTTTTGCATTTTTCACCCTAAAATCAAACGTTTTCCGAAAAACTCAAAAGATAAACTATAGTCAACTCGATGTTGCTCTTTCCAATGGTGAAAAAATTAGAGCGATTGGAGCCTTCTATGACGAGCAGCAGCCTTATCAAATTTAAGATCTAGCAATAACCCTCAAAACATACACCTGGGTCGAAAAGAGGGGCTGGGCGCTGACGGTTCGCTTTGCTCCCTCGCGCCAGCCCAATAGGCATAGGTTGATAGGCGTAGGTTGTCCATAGGTTGATAGACGTTGATATTGATATTCTGTGAGAAGGAAATGCAAACAAAGTAGCTATATATTGGGCTTTGGAAGGGAATTGGCCATGGCGCTGCACGCGGCATGAAGAGTCTGTAACTGGTTCTTGACTCGGTGGAGAGCGTTGGAGAGTCTCTGCTGCTTCTCCCGCAGCTGCTCCAGCTCCCGTGCCTTCTCCACCGCCACCTCCTCCTTCTGCACCAGTCTCGTCTTCATCTCCACCAGCTCCCTTCGTGCCGCCGCCAGCTCCTCTTCCAGCCTTCGCATCCCTCCTTCTACCGCCTCAAAGCACTGAGTAAGATGAATGACTGAGTAAGTGAGAGTTGGGGTTGGTTGCCTGGCTGCGTGGCGGATTGGCTGGGAGGCGACGGGTGGGGCTTTGTGGCCGCTGACGCTTGGGCGGTGGCCGAGGAATGGAGGAAGAGGAGGATGCAGCGGTGGACGTCGAAGGCGCCAGTCTCCTCGTCTCCAACGTGGCCGGCTCCCTTCGCTCCGCCGCCTGCTCCTCTTCCAGCCCTCGCATCCCACCTTCTACCGCCTCAAAGCACTGAGTAAGATGAATGAGGATGGTTGAGAGTGGGGTGAGTGTGTAGCCTGGCTGCGTGGCGGATTGGCTGGGAAGCGACGAGCGGGGCTTTGTGGCCGCTGACGCTTGATCGGTGGCCGAGGCGTGGAAGAAGAGGGAGATGCAGCGGTGGACGGCGAAGGTGAGTTGAGCGCCAGTCTCCTCGTCTCCAACTCGGTCAGTTCCCTTCGCTCCACCGTCAGTTCCTCTTCCAGCATCCCACCTTCTGCCTCCTTAAAGGACTGAGTAAGCTGAATGAGGGTGGGTGGGCGTGGAGGTGAGTGTGTTGCCTGGCTAAGTGGTGGATTGGCCGGGAAGCGACGGGCGGGGCTTTGTGGAAGCTGACGCCTAGATGGTGGCCAAGGATTGGAGGAGGAGGGTGCGGCGGTGGACGGTGGAGGTGTGTAGGGCGGCAGCCGGGGGGTGGCGAGGATCGGGGGAGGGCGACGACGGGGATAGGGGCGTCGTTGGAGGTCAGGGTTGTGAGTAGTCCTGGAGTACTCCCTGAATCGCCGCTGTAGACTGGCCTGAAGGTTGCGGAATCGATAGTCCTCCACGACGTCCGCCTTGTTGCTGGTGACGTTGAGGAAGTCCTCCATGACGAGGGCGACCACGTCCTTGTCCCGCCCGGCCATGCGCTGGACCATGGGGGCGTAGGGCAGGACGAGGCGATTGTTGTGGTAGAAGAGAGCCCCCCGGTCCTCCGCCGCATGGAGGGCCTCCGGGCACTCCTTCTTCTTCCGTCCGAACTCCACCGTGGCCGTCACATCCACATCGCTGCCTCGCCCCCGCACGGTGATGGGCCACTTCTTGATCTGGTTGAGGGAGCTTTCTATGTTAATCATGGGGATTGTCTCGCCCTGGAGGTGGAGTTGGACTTTGGGACGGTAATAGAGGAGCCTGAGAAATCGGCGTAGACTGGTGCGTCGGCTGCTCTGGGAGGGCTGATCGGGATTGGCGCCGTCGGGGAAGAGGATGTCGCCGGGGGCGCTGCAGAGCTCGTCCTGGGGCAGGTTGTAAATGAGGATGCGGGTGCCGGAGCGGCCGGGGATGGCGCGGAGGGCAGCCTCCAGGTCGTCCAGAGAGGGCACCAGAGGGCAGTGTTCCAGTAGGGCGGCCAACTGCTTCATTCCGTCCCGTGCAAGGTCCAGGCGGTATTGGGAGTCGAAGGATAGGTTGAGGAGGCGGACGCTGGTGGTGTTGAGGCTGCGCTGGAGGCTCTGCGAGAGGAGGCCGACGACGAATCCGTTGGTGTTGGCGGAGCGTGAGAGGACGAGGGCGTCGCGGCCTAGACGCATGGAGCCGGACTTGAAGCCCTGGCCGAAGCGTCCGACGGCGGGGCGGCTGTAGGCGGCCACTCCGACGGGCTGTTTGTGGGAGGCGCCAAGACTGAGCATGGCGTCCAGGCCGGAGCGGTCCAGGCCGGCGCCGTCGTCGCGTACCTCGAGGACGGGGAGGTTGGTGGACGGGTGGAGGTTGATGTGGACGTTGTTGGCCTCGCAGCCGGGGTCGTAGGCGTTGTCCACCAGCTCCGCCAGGGCGAAGAAGGGAGAGCTGTGGTTCTGGCCCTGGGAGGCCAGGTTCTTCGCGTCCACCGTCTGCAGCTCTCCCACCTCCCCCATCCTGAAGCTGTACTCAGAGGCAGTCGAATGGGATTTGGCGTCTGCAAAAGGAGGATTTGGAAAATGACTGCCTATCCAAGCCTGTTAAATAAAATGAGGACGAGGGAGGGACGTGAGGTGAAAGAGGGTGCGTTTACTGATATGTTGTGCATAGTTTGGAAGGGGCACGGACGCAACATCCAGCAAACACCCAGCCAGTGGCCAAAAGTTTACATACTTGTGTTTTCAGTGCACCGATTTGAAGTTATTGGAATGATGTTGTTTTTGCTATTCGCCTACCAAGGCAGATGATTTGGCAGAACAACAAAACCGAAGAAAATATTTCAAAAATGTAAATTTTCTAAAAATTATGTCATGACAATAGCATTATGAATAACCAGAACAATATTGTAAACTAAATTTGTGTATTTTAACCATGGCATAAGTCAGTTTTATCGTCTTACAGGCTGTTGTATGTGTTTTATGAAATTATGCATAAAGTTGCTGAAAAAATACTAAACTCGCGAAAATTAGCCTGGCCTTTATGTGCTGTTATGCGGCTTGATTAAGTTGCGGCTAATCAAAGTGTGAATTGTTTTCCGAATGATCTTTTCAAATCGCAGGATAAAATAAAGGCAAAGAACCATGAAGCGATGAAGAAAAAGAAATTCGGTAGCCGTAGCAAGCCTAGAGAACTGGGCTGAGGTGTTGCCTAGCAACGGGCACAAATACACACCTTTCTCTCTACTCACCCTCCATCTTTGCCATCCAGCAGTCTGCACGGAGACAGAAGGATGAGCGAAGACGTTCGCGTGCTCAAAATACTCGGCCTCAGCTCGGAGATCCTCGGCCTTCAGCTGAAGGCTAGTCGACTGGGCAGTGCTCAGCTGAGTCCACTCAACGCCTTCCTGGATGACGCCAACACCACTCTTCTGCTTATCGTCAAGCACAAGGATGCCGCCGCTTTCACCAATCAGGTCTCTTCATCCATTCCAGCTTGGCCAGGGCTGACACTAGAGGCGATGTGCAGATTGGGGGACAACTGAAAGGGGCAGGGCTGGTGTTCTACAAGAGTCGCGCGGAGCCCGTCACGCCGGATAACTACGAAAGTCTCGTTGCCATGCTCAGCCTTACTCCCGGCTCCACCGCCAATGCACTCTTCCATTCCATTCAGAAAGTCTACGCACCTGCCATCATCAAGGTTCAGTCATTGCTCTTGTGGCACTCACAGCCAACCACATTTGTTGTCATATTGAGGGTGGCGGATCAGATCCAAAGCTGGCGAGCCTGGTGAAAGACCTAGAAGCTGGCCTCGGGACAAGGTTCTCGCAGTTCCTTCATTCGTTAAGAAGCAACGGAAAGGAATGGTTGTGAGGCTGGAAAAGAGAGCTGGCAAGGCAGCGGCGGAGGAGGGTGAAAAGATGGGTGGAGTGTTGGCACCGTGGGACGAGCTGGCAGTATGGGAGTCGGGACGGGATGAGCGAGCACTGCGTTTTGCCTCCATCCTCAGAAGTCTCTCCCCTCCTACTCACATAGGCAGACAGGCTTCCTAAAGGCAGTGTTTGTTCGAGATCCGGTGAAAGAGCTGCGAGAGGTGGTGGAGGGAGGCGGTGGTGGTCTGAGCGAGGCAGGGGCGGCGCTGGAGGGACTGGCGGACGGACTGGAGGAGCTGTGGCGGGCAGAGGGTGAGCCGCCGTACCCAGAAGCTCGCATGGCCCACCTCATGGACACCGTGGGTGACGTGGTCGCCAAATTTACCGCGGACCAGCTTTCCCAGCTGGACCTCTTCGGCTCGCCTGAAGGTTGCTTGCCTTCTAAGGAAGAAGCAGAGGTTTCTAGGAGGTGGAGAACTAAAGAAGAGCCGATTGTCAGGACTGGAAGGGCTGAAGAAAGGGCGAGCGTTGTGTGAGCAGTGGACTGCTAATGTGAAGGCGCTCAGCGGCCAACTCTGGAAGCGCCTTCCAACGCACCAGTGGAGCGGCCCGCCTGCCACCATGCCTTATTTGGAAGGATTCAAGCATCGACTGGATGAGGTTTTAGCATTTGTCCCAGCCTTCTCTATGAGAAGAAAATCGCTGGCAGGTGATCGGCGTGCGAAAAGTGTTGGAGCACTTGAACAGCCTGAACAGGGATGCAGAGGTCTCTGATCCAAGACACAGCCCCGCTACATCCGTCTTCGCCGGCTTCAACCCTCTCCACTACAACCCATACACTGGTCTTTCTTCCCCAACTTCCCCTCCCTTTCTGGAGCAAGAGGCGTGGTGTTGGAGAAGCAGCGTGGCAGGGGCGCCTGGCCCAGTTCGAGCGAGCCATCCAGCCGCTGGCCGCCCGGATCCTCCCCGATCTCAAGGCCCGCTTCCGCCAGAAGGACTTGGACTCTGCACAGGCAGCCCCAACTGCTCCCCATCCCTCCCCATTCTCCTCCTCCCAGCTCTCAGTGCTCTTTCAGCGTCTTCGGCAGTTTGAGAAGTACGCGGAGCTCATCAAGCGCCCCTCCATCAGTGCCCAGCTGGTCAGCGAGCGGTGAGGAAGGGGGGGGGCAGAGAAGGAGGATGAAGGAGAGGAGAAGAGGATGAAGGGAGCTGTTGCTGAGCGAGCTGCGCAGCCAGCTGGGCGCCATGAAGGCGGAGTTCCAGCGGCGGAGTGCCAAGGGGGACTTCCCGCCCGGCAAGCACGTCCCAGAGCTCGTCGCCGCCGTCCTCTGGCTACGCCAGCAGGAGGCTCGTCTGGAGGCCAACATTCGCATGGCTCGCAGCCTACTCAGCGATCTCGTCTCTTTCAATCTCCGTCTATCCTCCTCCTCAAGAGTATTTCGATTGGAGGGCCAGTTGGGCCAGTACGAGGCGGAGGCGGGTGGGCTGGTGGAGGAGATGAAGGGAGCACGACAGGAGTCCTTCGACGCCTGGTGCCGTGACCTGATCGCAGCCATCGCGGACTCCTCGGACCCCATCGGTCTGGAGACTAGCGGGAAGCTGATGGAGCTGGAGGCCAAACGCGGCCAACTCAGAGTCAACTACTCCGATCGCCTCGTACGACTTCTCACTGAGGTTCACTTCTCTCCAACTCTCACCCACCCCCATCTCAATTTCCTCTATTCAACTGCTTCAGGTACGCCAATTGACTGGCCTGGGCTACGTGATTCCGGCCAAGATTCTCCACTGCGCCAACACCGCTGCTCGCTTCTATCGCCACGCCATTCTCTTGAAACAGGTGATTTGAGGAGAGCCAAATGAGGGTTGGAGTGAGGGGAGATGGATGGTTGAAGGTGGCGCACTTCTACAACACGATCGATCAGCAGATGCTGCCCTCGCAGCAGGCCCTCATGCTGGACTCCGCCCTTGCCTTCGAGAAGCTTGTGAAGAGCCCCAAGGGCAAAGCCGGCGATGCCTCTGCCTTCCAAGTACCCCTCCACCTATCCCTTCTCTCCTCAAATGTCATGCAATGTCATCTGAAGGTGAGCTGGGACAACCCGAAAGAGCTGGAGAACTACGTCCATCGTCTCCAACTAGCCGCCGAAAAACTGACAACCCAGAATCGCCGCCTCCGTAGAGCTCATCAACAGATCAACGAAAAGGTAAAACCGATTTTCACTTCTTGCGCCATTATTAGGCCCAAACTTTGTTCAAGGTACTTAGCCTGATGAACATCGATTTGCTAAAGCATCAGCAAAAGTGGAAGGACACGATGACTGCCATTCGCGAAGTTTTTAAGGTCATTCAAAATGGATCTTGGCAATCCAGCTCAAACTTATTGATTGTTTTGAAGGACGTAGAAGGGGAGGGATTCAACCCGGCAAACATGAAACCCTGGAAGGCACACTGGGATCGCCAACTCTACAAAGCTTTAGAGCACCAGTATCAGCTTGGCCTCGAGTCCCTCTCCTCCCAGATTTCCGAAATCACCGTCGAGCTCACTTTCAAGTTCATCCACTATACCACCCATTTCATCCAATGAATTACTCACATTTACAGACAACAGAAACTACAGTTCCGGCCACCTTTGGAAGAAGTACAGGCAAAGTATTATCGAGAACTAAAAAAATTCCTTTCCATACCGAACAACTTCAAGGTAGAGTGTAGTAGCAAAAGTAAATAGGGAACTAAATAGGAGGGTTTTTGAGGGGGTGCATGAAACGCTGCAGGAGAATTCCATCTTCTCCGTCATGATCGAGCGGAATGCAGAGCGCTTCGATTCCGTCTACCAAAAGGCGGACGAGCTGTTCAAGCGCCTGCGGGATGTGAAGGCCCAGTTTGCGGTCTGCTTCAACTATCCGAGGGAGGAGGCAAGATGTGAGAGTGAGCTGAGGTTGGCAGGAGTGGGTGGTGCTGGGTCAGGTGGACATGGAGGCGGTGGTGGAGGAGAACTTCCGCACCGTCGCCGACTGGGAGGCCGCCTTCAAGAGCATCAAACTTCGTGGCCGCGACGCTGAGAAACTGCCCAAGTCACAGTCTGTCCATATTCTGCCCATGAGCTAAGATAGATGAGTGCAGTGAGATGAAAGTGGACTGCGTGAATGTGCTGACGGGTCCGGTGAAGGCGGGGATCGGGGACCTGCTGGAACGCCTGCACGAGTCCCTCATCTTCACCCTCCGCCACTCCGTCACCATCCACATCCACCACGTCGGCGCCTTCGTCAACGACGCCATCGCTAAACTTTCCACCCGCCCCCAGAGCGTCGCCGAAGTCACCGATGCCAACAGCGCACACCACGCCTTCAAGAAGGAGAAGCCCAAGGCTAGCCAATGAACAGGAGGGGGAACAGAAGAAGATTATGAAAGGAGAGGACTGCAGCTGGGGCCGGAGATGAAGGAGGCTGCGGCAAAGAACAAGTTGCTGCGAACTGTGGCAGGGAGTGGTGTGGAGGCCTGGGCTGGGATGGAGCAGCAGTGGGAGCAATTCCTCCTCATGCTCGACTCCCATCAGCTCATGATCAAGGAACAGGTACCCCCACTTCCCATACTTCGCGCCCATCTCATGAAGAAGAGCTTCAGGTGGAAGTATTGAAGCAAGGATTCTCTGGCAAAGCGGACAATTTCCAGCGAGAAGTGGAGAAGTTTGCTGCTAGGTTTCGTCTTTTCAAGGCTGTGCCTTCTTGGAGTTTAGTAAAGGAGAGAATGCGTTGAAGGTGGCACCAGCTGAAACCGAAGCAGGACAATCTAGGGAGCGATAGGAAGGCGGTGATGGAGGCCATCGAGTTCTTGAAGGACCGCCGTCAGGCCTTTGACGAACTAGAGGCTGAGGCCAAGGCCATCAAGTTACGCATCAGTTTTCTAGAAGTGAAAGAGGGAAAGGTGAGGGTGTTGGAAGGGAGGAGTCGGAGAGGCTGGAAGTAGGGATGCCGGAGTTCCCGTTGCTGGAGGAGGTAGGCCAGGATTTGGCCTCCATGGAAGCCAACTGGCTCCTCTACGAAGAGTTCAATGCCGGCCTTGAAAACCTGGCCAAGGAGGACTGGATCTCATTCCGGTTTTGAAAAACCCTTTCTCATAGCATCTGCGAGCATAAGCAATGTATTTGAGGAGCAAGACGTACCTGTTCGAAGAGTTCCTGAACAGCTGGGCTGAGAAGCTGAAGGCAGGGCAGGCCACCCACATGAGTCTGCGCCTTCAGCAGGACATTGACCGCTACAAGGTATCCAGCACACACTTCGTCTCAAGGTTGTAGCAGAAGGGGGTGATGGCTGGCAGGAACTGGTGCCGGTGCTGAAGTACGCGCGTGGGGAGTTTCTGTCGGCGGACCACTGGCTAGAGGTCTTCCGCATGCTGGGCATCCCACGGGGCATGAGCCTGGAGAAGCTGGTCTTCGGGGACCTCATCGCCGTGGCCGACGCCATCGTGGCCCAGGCCGCCGCCCTCAAGGAGCTCAATGCCCGCGCCCAGGGCGAAGTCACCATACGGTACTCACCATCAAACTGCATTTGGAGAGTGAAACAGAGCTTTCTTAGGGAGGCGATACGAGAACTGGAGCTGTGGGGTGCGTCGGCGGTGTTCAGCCTAGCGGACTACCAGGACACGAACGGGAAAACACTCCAGGTCATCAAGGACTGGAAGGACGTCGTGAATCAGGTCGGCGACCAGCAGGCACTCCTTCAGTCCCTCAAGGACTCCCCCTACTACCACCTCTTCACCGACAAGGTTCCCGCCCTCTTTTCATCCACTGCTCATCACGAAGCGAACTGTGCAGGCGGGTATCTGGGAAACGCGTCTGGGCGACCTGGACGAGTTTCTGCATTGGCTGAACCAGATCCAGCGTAAGTGGGTGTACCTGGAGCCGATCTTCGGCCGTGGGGCGCTGCCGTCGGAGGCGGGGCGCTTCAGCCGCGTGGACTCCGAGTTCCGCGCCATCCTGGCCGACGTGGCCCGAGATCCCCGCGTCGTCAGCCTCGCCGCCCGCCCCGCCCTCCGCTCTACCCTCAACCAGCTCCTCGACCAGCTACAGCGATGCCAGAAGGCCCTCAATCAGTTCCTAGAGGTCTCCTGCTCCTTGGCTGCTTTTCACTTTGGGTGGGAGAGGAAATGGGGGGACAGGAAAAGAGACAAGCTTTCCCCCGCTTCTACTTCCTGGGCGATGACGATTTGCTGGAGATTTTGGGCCAGAGCACCAATCCTACGGTCATACAATCACATCTCAAGAAGCTCTTCCAGGTTTTCATCAACCGTGTGATTATTGGAAAGTAATAGGGCGTTAATTTGCAGGGAATATCGCAAGTCCAGTTCGACGATGACAAGAAGCACATCAAGGGCATGGTCTCACAGGATGGTGAGCTCGTCCCTCTGCGAAAGCCTGTCAAGGTCATGCCCGAGGTCGAAGTATGGGCGCATTTGCTTTTCTCACCGACAAACTAAAGCATGGAAGTTTGTTTTCTCCCCAGAGGTGGCTGGAAGAACTGTCGCGAGAAATGAAAGGTACACTGAAAGCAGAGCTGGAAGGCTGCTTGGAGGCTGCGGAGCACAATCTGGATCCTGCCAAGTTTCCCTCCCAGGTCAGAGTCAGACGGAGTGAGTGAAAGAAAAGGCAGAAGGGAGAGAAAAAGAAGCTGGCAGGTGCTGTGCCTGTCGGAGCAGATCCGGTTCACGAAGCAAGCCGAGGCCGCCATCAACAACAAGAACCTAGCCAACCTCCTGAGGGAGTTGAAAGAGCAGCTGGAGGCCTACACCAACGTTCAGCCACCCAACCGCCTCCTACAACTCAAGCTCAACGCCCTCGTCCTCGACCTTGTTCATCATATCGACGTACCTACTACCTTTATCAGCAGAAGCCTACACAATGCGCCTGTCAGGTGGTGGAGCAGCTGATTTCGCAGAACGTTAACAGCCTTCAAGATTGGGTGTGGCAAAAACAGCTGCGCTTCTACCTTCGACCGGTAAACGCCCTTCTAGATAGGATAAATTGAGAAAATAGAAATAAATTTGAGTCCGATCGGACGGCCATTGGGCGGATGGTGGACGCGGAATTCAACTACACCTACGAGTACCAGGGCAATGCCCCCAAGCTCGTCCATACCCCGCTCACCGATAAATGCTACCTCACTCTCACCCAAGGCACAAACAAACCACTCCATCGCCTCCATTCTACTGGAATCCTTTGTGCAGCTATGCGGATGGGTTTGGGCGGGAATCCTTATGGACCAGCGGGAACGGGAAAGACAGAGAGCGTGAAGGCTCTGGGAGCTCAACTGGGACGTCAGGTCCTCGTCTTCAACTGTGATGAGGGGATCGACGTACACTCCATGGGCCGAATCTTCACCGGCATCATCAAGGCATCCATCCATCAATCACCCAATCCCAGGCCATGTGAAATTTGACGAGGTTGGTGTTTGAAGTGCGGTGCTTGGGGCTGCTTTGACGAGTTCAATCGGCTGGACGAGGCCGTGCTGTCAGCCGTCTCCATGCAGATTCAGACCATCCAGGATGCTCTCAAAGACCATGCCAAAACCTGCAACCTCCTCGGAAAGACCATTGACATGGTCTCATCTCATCGCCTCCTTCCCAATTCATTTGACGTAGGCAGCTGTTTTAGGATCTTGACTCCGGGATCTTCATCACGCTGAACCCAGCGGGGAAGGGATACGGTGGGCGACAGAAACTCCCCGACAACCTCAAGCAGCTTTTCCGCCCTGTCGCCATGACGCGACCTGGTATACCTCCTCCGCCTCTTCTACCTCATCCCCATCATCAGCTCCTACCTCATCCCCTCCAGCTCACCCCTTCCAGATAACGAGCTCATCGCCGAAACGCTGCTCTTCGCCGAAGGCTTCAAAGAGGCCAAAAGCGTCGGCCGAAAACTCGTGGAAATATTCAACCTCTCAAGGTATATCTTGGCCATCATTGAGCACATGTCATCCATCAACTGCCGCTTTCTAGACAGCTACTAAGCAAGCAGCAGCACTATGACTGGGGCCTCCGGGCCCTGAAGACAGTGCTGCGAGGCTGCGGCGATTTGCTGCACGCCGCCAGGAAGGAGGCCCAGGACACGCCCCCAAATGAATCCCAACTCGTCGTTCAGGTGCCCCTAGCCCTATTGCGCTCGCTGGAATTGGAAGTGTTTGGTCGTTTGAGGCAGTGCGACTGAACACGCTGTCAAAGCTGACGTTCGCGGACAGTGGCCGCTTCGATGCTTTGGTGAAGGACGTCTTTCCCGACATGGCCCTGGATGACATCGTTTTTGAAAAGCTCAGAGTCGCTCTTCAACAGGCCGCCGAGGAGGCCAACATTCACCTCACCCAGAACCAGGAACGCAAGGTCGGCCTTCCTAGAGAGTGATGAGGGGAAGAGAAGGCTTGCTTCAAAGGCTTTTCAACTCTACGAGCAACTGCGCCAGCGCATGGGCGTGGTGATAGTGGGGCCAAGTGGTTCCGGAAAGTCCCTTCTTTGGCGCCTCCTGCGTCAGGCCATGATCAAAACTGGCCAAGAGGTGCCTTCAGACCACACACAGCTATTGCAACCTGCCATCTATCAATTAATAAATAGGTGAAAATCTACACTATCAACCCGAAAGCAATTCACCGGAGCAAACTGCTGGGCGAAATGGACGTGGACACGCGGGAATGGAGCGACGGCGTTCTCACACAAAGCGCCAGAGAGGCTTCTTCCTCCCTACAACCTGCATGAGCAGAAGCAGGAGAGAAGGAACAGTTTGAAGGTGGTGAAAGAGCCAATGGAGGTCCAGTCCTGGATTATCTGTGACGGGGACGTGGACCCTGAATGGATCGAGAGCTTGAACTCCGTCTTGGATGATAATCACCTGCTCACCATGCCAAGCGGTCACATCTTTCGACAGCTTCTTTCTACCTCTCAACCCCAGTCCTTGCTAGGTGAACGAATCCAATTTGGGCCAAACGTGAACTTCCTGTTCGAAACGCACGACCTGAGCTCTGCCTCTCCTGCCACAGTTTCCCGAATGGGAATGATTTTCCTCTCTGACGAAGACGTTGCCATTCCCAACCTACTCCAAGCCTGGCTTCTTACTCTTCAACCTGACGTTGCTTATCCACTAGCTGCCATTCTGAAATCATCAGATCGCTATTTCTTAGGCGCGAGAGAAGATGGCAGGCTGGATGGAGGAGTATTTCCAGAAGGCCATAACCTTCGTCCTAGCTAAGAACGACCTCATTGTCAACCAAAGCCTTGTGGGACTGGTTGGTGCTCAGCTATCCCAACCTCTCTTTTCTCTGCCTGAGAAGACTAAACCTGCAGGTGCATTCGGGACTATCGCATCTGAAAGAGGCAGAGAGGCCGCTGGAATTCCTGCTGGCACTTATCCGGGGTTTCGGCGCCAACATGAGCGAGAAGGGGCGCGGAGAGCTGGCTCAAGAAATTCTCTCCTGGGCCGGCGCCTCTCCGCCTGGTTTTTTCTGCCGCTTCTGCCCTGCTGCAGATTTCAATGGTTCAATCGGCAATGACGCTAGATCCACGCCAGCCCGCCAACCTGGCCTACAATGCCAAGGCGGACTCTTTGATGACCTTCTCTGACGAACTGGGCAAGGGCATCCGAATGGAAGAGCTCAAGGTATCCTGAACCCTCAGCCTCACTAAGCCTGGAGAGGGAAGAGGAGAAGGTTTGAGGGGAGTGAGATGCCGGTGGTGCAGACGGGGAGCGTGCAGTCGAACATGGCACTCTTTTTGCCCTGGCTTCGAGAAGGCACTCGCCAGCCCTTCATCATCGTCGGACCCCAAGGCTCCGGCAAGGTCACCCCAGCACCCTCCTTAGTGCTCCCTCCCTGCTTCCATGAGCATGTTGTAGGGGAGCCTGCTGAGAGCAGCCTTCAGCCAGCTGCGAGGCACATCCGTGGCCACGCTCTACTGCAGCGCACAGACTCGCCCTGAACACGTCCTCCAGAAGCTCGCCCAGAGCTGCGTCCAAGTCTCCGCCAACTACGGACGCGTTTACCGCCCCAAGGTTCCCTGCCTACCCTCCTCTCAACCATCCTTCTCATCCCATTACCTCCTTGAGGATTGTGAGCATTTGGTGCTCTATCTGAAGGACGTGAACCTGCCCAAACCGGACAAGTGGGGCACCTGCCAGCTCATTGCTTTCCTGCAGCAGGTGATGCCTGGTGGGAGTGAGCGAGGATGAGGTTGAGGCTATGGGTGTGTAGGTGTTGACCTATGGGGGCTACTACGACGACAACATCGAGTGGGTGGGGCTGGAGGGCATTCAGATCGTAGCTTCCATGAGCGGCGTCGGGAATCCTGGCCGACATCCCCTCAGCCCCCGTCTCACCTCCATCCTCCGCATCTGCAACATATCGTTCAAAACTTTACTACCATTCTGCCTTTGCTATAGCCTTTACCTTCATGCAGTGCACCACCAGCTGAAGAACTCTGCAGCATCTACACCGCCTTCCTTCAGCCCATCCTTGACTCCAAATTTCAGGGTCACAGCTCTGTTTGGTCCAGGTTTTGGTGTTTTGGTGGGTCAATGCAGTTTAGAGGGATGTAAGTAAGTGCATTGCAGCCCAACAAAGGCAAGCCAGCTCGCGTCGACGATGGTTCGACTCTACGAGGAGGTGAGGACGAAGATAAAGGCGCACGACTATGGACACTACCTTTTAACCCAACTCAACCTCACCTCCTTGGCACACAGCCTACACCGATACAACCTAAAGCATTCTTCAACATCTACACTTTCCAGTTTGGTAAAAAGAGAGAAAGGTAAATTGGTTTGAGGGGGTGACGAAGGGGTGCTGGAAGCTGTGTCCTACGAAGAGATTCGAATGTTCCGCGATCGAATGGTAGGCAAAGAGCACCGCAGCGACTTCGACTCCATCCTCTCCACCGTCTTCCGCTCACAGTGGAACAAGGAGCCGCCTTCCCCTCACAACCTCGTACCCCACCCTCATCCTCCCTTCCACCACCTACCTCCACCCCCATCACCCTGCAGTACTACGCCACGTTTGCCCACAGCAGCGGCTGTGCTCCGGGGGCCCCGCTGCCGGCCTTCGGGAAGCCGCTGGCTCGCTCCCAGCCCAAAGACTTTGCTGCCCAGCTTGCAGTTGCCGCTAACCGATTCTGTTCCAGGCTTTGAGGATGGAGTAGGGATGGAGGGAAGGGTTGGTTGGTGTTTGAGCGCATGACGTGCGCGAGACGAGTCAACTGGTGTTGACGGAGGCGGGGGTGTGGGCGGCGCGTGTGGACCGCGTCATCTCAGCACCGGCTGGGAGCGTGCTCCTGGCTGGCCGGGCGGGGGCGCGGCGGAGAGCTGCTGTCGGGGTTCCTCCATCATTCTATTCCCAGCCTTCTCACCAGTTCAACGCCCACTACAAATACTGCAGATCATGGCCAATATGCACGGAATGACTATCATCACACCCAAAATCACTCGAGACTACAACCTCAAGGCCTTCAAAGGCGAGCTGAAGCAGGTCTGGCCTTCAACGCAGTAGCCAGAGGGAGGGAACAGATTAAATGTTTAAGGCAATGCAACAGGCGGGCATAGAAGGAGAGCAGGTGGTTCTTATTCTGGAAAGACTTCCAGTTAGTGGAAACCACTTTCATGGAGCTTGTCAATTCACTTCTCGCAGCCGGCGAAGTTCAATCATTTTCCTCACCTTATCTACCTTCATCCCTATCTTCACTGCCTCCCTATTTAGGTTCCCGGCCTTTACAGAGCCGAAGAGCTGGAGCCAATGCTTGCTCCACTGCGAGATGCTGCCAACCAAGACTCCCATCAAGGCACCCTCTACAGCTACTTCGCCAAATGTTCTTTCGTCCCCCATCCCAGGCGGCTGCCGAAAGCCGTTTTCTTCAGGCATCAAGCGCAACCTGCATGTGGCGCTGATAATGGACGCGAGTCATCCGGAGTTCTCCATCCACTGCGACTCCAACCCGGCCTTCTACAACGAGTGCAGCCTGGTCTGGCAGGAACGCTGGTCCAGCGACTCACTCACCGCCATTCCTCCCCTTTCTCATAGCCACCGAGTACCCCGCCCTACAACTTCAAGGCTTCCTCTTCTCTTCTCGGGAAGGGAGAATAAGGGAAAGATGTGTTTAGGTGAGTCAGAGCTGTGGCAGGAGTTGGTGTCGGTGTCCGAGCAAAGTCCTCCGTGGGCGGCGGGGCCGGGGAAGTACCTGGCCTTCCTCCGCACCTTCGCCTCCGTCTACGCAGCCAAGAAGGGAAGCGTGGAGGGAAAGCTGGCACACCTCCGTGCCGGCGTTTCCAAGCTAAGCGAGGCCAAGGAACTCGTCGCCCGTCTCAAGGAGAAGGCTGGCAAGAGCCAGAAGGTGGCGATGAAGCCTAGCAGAGAGCCTAGCCTAAAACAGGGATGGGTTGAAGATCCTAGCAGAGAAACAAGGAGAAGCGGACAAGGCTTTGGCAGCCATAACAGCCAGCATGACATCCGCCTCTGGCCAGAAGGATGAGATGACTGTGCTCAAGGCTGACGCAGGGCAGGAGAATGCTCGCATTGAGGAGCAGAAGAAGGTTCATCAAACTTCTACCCTTTTTATTGGTAGGAGATAGGACGATTGTAGGTAATCGAAGTGCAACTGTCGGAGGTGGAGCCAGCAATTCCAAGAAGGCCAAGGCTGGCGTTAAGGGCATCAAGAGCGAAGCACTGAGTGAAAGTAGGAGGTCTCTTTAGCGCCCTTCTCCTAGTTGAAGTAAAGAAAAAGTTTTGCAGTCTTCGTGCACCGCCGGAAGTAATTCGGGACATCCTAGAGGGGGTGCCTGCAAATTCTTTGGCATCTTCGACAGCAGCTTCAACGCAATGCGACAGTACTCCTTCTTCTGCTCTCACTGGTAAGCCTCTCAGTGCAGTTGACCCCTTTGAGGTTCTTGGCAAAGAGCGGAGTGAAGGAGGAAATCATACAATTTTGACGCTCACCGCATTACTACCGCAGGCCGCCGAGAGCATTTGCTGAACTCTGGTGAAGAAGAAGGCAGCTTTTTTCGAGCCCCGCGGTCTGTTTCCTTTCCGTCATCATAAACAGTGTATGAGTGAGGTAGTTGGGGGTATTGAGAACGCGAAGCGAGCCAGCCAGGCAGCAGCGCCGTTGGCCTCATCGGTGAAGGCAAATCTGGCCTACGCCGCCATCCTGGAGAAGATCTCCCCGCTGGAGAACGAGAAGGCCCGCCTGGGCAAGAACCTGTTCAAGGCGGAGAAAGCGATGGAGAAGCTATCCAAGGAGCTGGCGAGCGTGGACGAGAAGGTGGCCAGGCTGCGGGCCCAGTTCGAGCAGGTCCACCAAGGAGGCCACCGAGATCAAGCTCGGCCTGGAGAAGGAGGAGGAGACCCTCCGAGTGGCCGCCCCACCCTCGTCCAAAGCCTCGGCGGCGAGTTCGCCCGCTGGAGCCAGCAGATGGCCGATCTGGAGGCCTCCTTGCCCAGTCTCCCTGCTCACTCCCTCCTCGCTGCCGCCGCCATCACCTTCCTACCCGCCGCTCCGGAGGCTACTCGGAGGGCCAGTCTTCAGGTCCCTCTTCTATTTAACCTAGCTTTCCTCTCTTGCATGGCTGAGGAAGGGTGCAGACGTGGACGGAGGTGATGGGGCAGTCGAACCAGAGCTTCCAGCTGCCCAGTTTCCTGTCCAGCGAGACGGAGCAATTGTTCTGGAAGACGGAGGGGCTGCCGGGGGATGCGCTGAGTGTCGAGAACGCCGTGGTGCTGCTCAACGCGGACGCTGCCGCGGGCACGCCGCTGCTCATTGACCCCTCCGGACAGGCCATTGCCTGGCTCAAGAACCATTTCAAGGAGCCCAAGCTCAATGTAGTCAATACTCAGCCGGTGCCCAGCCGCTTTGCTTTGACATGGAGAAGGGGGAATGGAGAGGGCGTTGAGGACAACAACTTCATGACCCAGGTGGAGTTGGCGGTGAGGTTTGGAAAGACGCTGGTGGTGGAGGGCTGCAATGCCGTTCCACCCGTCCTTTACCCGCTCCTTGGTAAAGACTCCTTCTCAATCAGGTTTGATGTTATATTGTGCAATGTTCAGGCAAAACGTTGGAGTGATTCAGGGGCCCCGATACGTGGTTGCAATTGGTGATAAAACAGTGGACTATAATGAAGAATTCAAGCTGTTCTTCTGTACGCAAAAAGGCCAGCTGGACCTGCCGCCCGATGCCATCGCCATCGTCAACCAAGTTTCCCTCACTCACCATCTTGCAATGCAACTAAATTTATGCTAGAAACGTACTCTGAAAAAGGGTGGCTAGAGCAATGGTTTGATGACTTGGTAAGAGAGCAATGGTTGAGGTGAACTTCACAACGACGCGCAGTGGACTGGCATCACAGCTGCTGGGCGTAGCCATGGAACGTGAGAAGCCAGAGTTGGAGGAACGCCGTAGCCGTCTACTGCAGCAAGAGGAGGAGATGAAAATGCAACTGGATGCCCTCGAACAGAGTCTACTCACCGTTCTCTTTCTTCACAAACATCCCCACACCTTCTCACCTACTTTTCTGCTTCAGGAGTTGGGAAGCTCAGAGGGGAACATTCTGGAGAACAAATCCCTTTTGGAGTCCCTGAATGCGGCCAAAGAGAAGAGCGAGACCATCAACACCAGTCTGGAGGAGTCTGTGGCTTTGCAAGACGCACTGGCCAAAGACCGCAATGCATACCTTCCGCTGGCCGAAGTTCGCACTTCTCCCCATTCATCCTCAGCCACTTGGCATTGGCTCGTCCCTTGTAGGTGGGCAGTGCGCTGTACTTTTCCATCGCAGATCTCTACCAGCTATCTAACATGTATCGTTACAACCTGTCAGCTTTCCTAAACCTCTTCACACGGGCTTTGGCCCACAAGAAGAGACTTTCCTTCCTTCTGCTTTCCGCCTCTCTGAAGAAGTGCTGTTGTTGAAGGAGGGAGAAAGCCAGGAATTCAGGATCAAGTCTTTATCACAGCTGCTAATTCAGTCCACGTTGGACTTTGTGAGCCGAAAGTCTGTTCAAGGCTGATCGACTTATGTTCATCCTCCATCTCATTCGCAGCCTTTACCCCAAACTATTCCGAACAAACGTTTTCATTCTTTTTTTATTT
>JASANA010005110.1:0-15563 GCA_030248095.1 Ptycholaimellus sp. GST1_10
CTGTGGTTGGGGCATATTTTGGGCCAGGGTTTGTTGGGCTAAGATCACAACTAAGTGGACCAAAATCATAGCTTAATCACGATTCCCAGCTAGTCCTTCGATTTTTGGGAAGTGGAATACCCCTCCTACAAGGTCTCTCAATCTTCTCGCAAAATGCCTCTTAATTACTACAAGGGAGATCGGGGTCGCAAAAAAGAAAGACTGCCACACGTTTCCCACACTTGCACATTCAATGATTTGCTTACACCCTTCAAAGATTGACTGTCACAGCAACCACGTCAGTGAAATCTAGAAAAGTTTGGCGGCTTCCGCTTCTGTGCTCAGCTCGGCCATGCGGCTCTCGATTTGCAGCTGGAAAATGCCAAAAATTGAGCACATTAAAATAATTGTTAAAGGCCTGCGCAGACCCCGCGCTTGTGCAGGTCGTCCAGGAAGCGGTCCAGTGCCTTGGATTCTTCCTTGCGCTGCTCCAGCAGGCTCTGTTGATTCTTCGTCTCTGTGAACAGCCGCTGAACTGCAAACGAATATATTCACTGCTCAAGGCTCTGCTTAAGGCGCAGGCATCTTACGGCGGCCTTTTTGCGACCAGCCACCAGCCGGCGGTACGCAAGCGGAGTCCTTGTCTACCGTCTTCAGCGGCGACGCTCCCGCCACCTCCAGCTCCTCCATGCTCTCCTACAACTTCCTCTTCTTTAAGCTCTCCTCCAGCCTTCTTTCCATTAACCTCCTCTCCACCATAGAGAACTAGAGGTTTAACCAAAGCATACCATAATGTTATAAACACTGACGCATTAATTCACAGTCAGTTCATGCCAACCGAAACATTTTATGCCCAGGCAGAGCACATTTTCGCATGGTTTCTAATGTCAAAACTGACTGGTTAACATGTAAAATAATCTTAATCTATGTAAAAGCTTGAAACATGCGAGTGGCAGTTTAACTGAATTACTTAGATAAAAAGGTGCACCTCAGTTCAGACTGAATAGCAAATCAACGCCAGTGATTTTCAAGAAACTGACTTCACCAACGTATGGCTAAACTTGCTTGCAACTTTAGAGCAAAAAACCGCATCTCAAAAGCTTGTAGCCAGCTAGAACGACGCGGCAACGCAAAATGACTTCTGAAAGGCTTCTGACTTCTTGCGTCGGCCGATTTAAATTATTAAACAGACGCTTTCTCTCTAGTTCTCTATGTCTCCACCCATACTACCCTCTCATTTCAACTCCTCTCCAGCCACGCTATTCTAGTTTTTTCGCTCACACTGCCGCTGGTGCACTGCCTTTCCTCTCCACTTCTCTTCATCAATCTCCATCGCCCCGCTCGCTAGGTCATCGCCATTAGCAGCGATTCCCCTGTCCACTTCCTGCCCAGAATGTAGAGCGTCATACGGTTGCCGACGCAGTGGCGCGCCCAGTGCTCCCTCAGCCCCCTCTTTAAGTCAGCGGCAGTCGCGGTAGAGAAGATGTGGCGCACTCGAGGCAAGCCTTGCGTCTCGCTTCTACGGCGCTGTCGCCTTTTGCTGGAAACTATTTCAATGGAATTCACTCAGCAAGATCATATAATATTGCCCCTCCTTCCCACCATTTATGAAATGAAATCGAAATGAAATACCTTCAAAGTAACACTGCCGTATCTCTGGAGAATCCAAAAAGTGGGTGGAAAGCGCGGAGTGATCCTGGCGAAAGGTAGATGCAGAGGCTTTATTGCGGAGAGCTTCCATTGGAGACCCAGGCTTCACCAGACCTGAGGCGTTGCTGCACGCCGAGCTTGCGGCACCAACGCCGCAAGCCGCTCGATCATCAGGCCGTCGCTTCTGGATCTGCCTGTTGAGAATCCTCCTTTCATGAGAAAACAAGACTGAAATGCTACAGCATGGGAGGCTCTGTGAACATTGAACTATCAAAATGATCTATACAAGATTTAATGTAATAGTGTAAAAATTCTACGAGACTTTTCATTGGTCTTGTTTCATCTAAAAACTCAACAACTCATTCATACTAAGCCTACTAAGCTCTGTAGCATGGACGCAGATTTTTGCTTGGACGAAGGCCGCCTGCAGAGCAGTCAGTCAGAGCTCCGGGGGCCTTGAAAAGAGTCCCAGAGAGCCTGGTCCAAACTGCTTTGCGCATCCTTCTGGTGGCTCTTCCACTCATTGTGAGCGAGGTCCAGGGCCCAGTCTATGGCGGCGGCTGCAAAACCTCCTCCTTCTTCTCCCTCCATACCGATGCTCCAGGCGGATGGATGGATGGATACCTGAGAAGTCTGGACTTTTGATGCTGGCGCAGAAGCCTCGAACGCAGGGCAGCAGCTCCTCGTGCAGCACGCTGAGGTATAGGATCATCATCGCCGAAGATGCGTGCCCATTGGTGGAGCCACCCACATCTTTCACGTACTGTTCGAACCCGGTCTTGCGCTCAAGTGCTAAGCTTGTGATGGAGGGAGGGAGGATGGCTGGGAAATGGAGGGCTTGGAACCTGAACTGTTCCGCCGATGAAGAGGATATGCTCCAGAAGGTGGCTGAGCCCGGGATAGTCGCTGGGGTCCTTGGCGCCGCCCACTCGAATGTTGAGGCAGACGGCGGACTGCACCGCCTTCTTGTCACGAACCCCGAGGAGTTCCATCCCGTTCAGCATAGTTCGCCGATAGTACGTCTTCTCGTCCTCACAACCGCCTTCTCTCATCTCCATTCCCCACTTATTCTCTTCTACATTGGCTTATTTTTTACTCATTTACTCCACTCAATGAGGCTGGCTCAGTAAACACACAACGGCTCAAAATTGGGCTGGAGTCTAGTGGGAGGTCTAGTCTAGTCTAGTCAGAGGTCTAGTGGCGAGAGCCTAGTGCAAGCTCGTGCAATGAAGGCGTTTACGTTGGCAGACTGCTTTAGCACTGGCTGTGAGGTGCGAACTGCTCTTCCTGGAAACCGAAGACCAAGTCTCAACCCCAAGTCATCCATAGGCCATTGCTAGCAACTAGCGAGGAAGAATAGGTTGTTGAACCAGAGGCAGTTGCAGAGGCAGAGAAGAGGGGCTTGAGGCCCCACTTTTCCGTTGACTGGTGAGCAAAAGAACAGGCCCTTTGCATCACCGCTATAGCTGAAACAGCGATGTAACAACTGAAGAGAACATTGGATAAGAGCGAAGAATTGGAAGAAAGGCCAGAGAATGAACGACTGGGTATCTGATCTCTCTCTCGCCCCCCAGAGGGGGCCCTCTTAGATACACAACATCTGCTCAGCATGCCTGGCGGGGCGTGTTTAGCAGGCCTGGTGCTTGGCCAGACTCGAGCAGTGGGGGTAGGATGAGAAGAAAGATGGGAATGCTAATATTCCCGCCAAGATTTCCCGCCCGTTCCAAGAAACAAAGGTCTGTGAGAAAGAGCATTAGCGGGTTAGCGAAAAGACATAAAACGAAATACTGCAAGAAACGGCCAGGCTAGGACTGCATAGAATAGGTAGCATGGCATAGTTATAACTGGTACCCTCGGCAAGCCAAAACCTCTATTCTCCAAATATTGATTCCCCCGAGCTAAGGAGTCGGGTCACATATGATTTTAAGAGGCGGAATTCGATAGGCTCAAAATGTGAGATTCCAGATTTGAAAAATGAAGTTACTCTGATTCGAATGAATTTATGCCGCAGTCCAAGGCAATTTAGTTCTCATCTCTGTGCCCAAGCCGTTTCCCAAAAAATGGTTTTGTTGGCCTGATATGGTCACTTTTGTAAAATGCACTTTTTTTGGCCTTTGAAACCTGCAATTTCAGTTTTTTGAAAATTTTGTTTTAGAAATTTCAGATAATTGTGGATCATTATATATCAGTCGAAAGGTAATTAGGAGACAAAAAAGCTGGTGTACTCCATTTTTGGCATAAGTTATTCCGAAAAGCGTAATTTTGAAAAATCGAAAATTTTGGTTTTTCAATTTTGGCACAAAAAAACTGATAGCTCAAATTTGAGTGGTTTTGCCAAGGGGTGGACCATAACCACGTTAAAATTCAGGTTCTTGTGGTCATTTTGATATATAACACGCCTGGTTTCGGTTTGTTAGAATCAGGAATTTTTTCGATTGAAAATTGGCACTCAACATTTGACCCTATGTTAAAGCATAGGCAAAATTTTCGGAAAAATTTTTTTGTCTCAGATTTCTATTTTTACTGCCAAAATATCTTCTTTAGGCTCCAATACACCTTAGTGTATCATTGGTTTCTTTTGTTTTAGTTCAAAATATGTCAATCCTGAATCAACTATTTCCTATGCTTAAGCATAGGCCATATTGGACTTCTTTCACATTTTCGAAGTTTTTGGGTCATAACTCAACTAGATCTCCACCAATTTCAACAAACTTTTTTTTCACAGAAACCTTAGAAACATTTTGCTTCAATTGAGACCAGCTACAGCTATTAATAATGAACAGAGGTGTTATGGCACTGAATTATGTTACCAAAAGCTGTTTGTAGGCTAATAGGTGTGTGCTAAAATAATTAAGTGCCGTGCAACCTGTGTGCAGTTTACATACCTTTTTTTGGGAACATAATGATGACAAAGCATTTGGGCTTTCTGTGAAAAAAAAGTTTGTTGAAATTGGTGGAGATCTAGTTGAGTTATGACCCAAAAACTTCGAAAATGTGAAAGAAGTCCAATATGGCCTATGCTTAAGCATAGGAAATAGTTGATTCAGGATTGACATATTTTGAACTAAAACAAAAGAAACCAATGATACACTAAGGTGTATTGGAGCCTAAAGAAGATATTTAGGCAGTAAAAATAGAAATCTGAGACAAAAAAAATTTTCCGAAAATTTTGCCTATGCTTTAACATAGGGCCAAATGTTGAGTGCAAATTTTCAATCGAAAAAATTCCTGATTCTAACAAACCGAAACCAGGCGTGTTATATATCAAAATGACCACAAGAACCTGAATTTTAACGTAGTTATGGTCCACCCCTTGGCAAAAGAACTCAAATTTGAGCTATCAGTTTTTTTGTGCCAAAATTGAAAAACCGAAATTTTTGATTTTTCAAAATTACGCTTTTCGGAATAACTTATGCCAAAAATGGAGTACACCACCTTTTTTGTCTCCTAATTACCTTTCGATTGATATATAATGATCCGCAATTATCTGAAATTTCTAAAGCAAACTTTTCAAAAAACTGAAATTGCAGGTTTCAAAGGCCCAAAAAAGTGCATTTTACAAAAGTGACCATATCAGGTCAACCAATTCGTTTTTTGGGAAACGACTGGTGGCACAGAGATGAGAACTAAATTACCTTGGATGGTGCCACAAATCGGAGAATTTTTTTTTTCAAATCTGGAATACCCCTTTTAGAGACTATCTCGAGTCTATCAGATTCTGCGTCTTAAAGGCATATATATGCGATTGGCTCCAATTTCTTTGATTGCAATGTTTTTGCTGGATTTATGTTGAACAGTGGTTTGAACATTCACCATCGTGCTTGCACGACAAAGTAAGTATACATGGTTAGAGAAGTATAAGAAGATCTGAGCTAAATACATCTCCGCTTGTCAATTTGGCCAAAAATGGGCATCAACTGGATAATTGTCTTCTGCTGTCAATGTATCAGTTACTAGAAAGACTTAAATAAAACCACGGTCATTTCTATAGAAAAGTTTTAGAAAAGAAAAGGAGGAGGAGTCGGAATCCTAACATAGCCGAGGCAATAAACGGGGGGATTGCTAAATGGCTGCGTGGGGTTTGGGGAGCTGGGACAGTCTCAGTAGCCGGGGGTGTGGTGATAGTCGTGCTTGTCGGCTCCTTGCTGAGCCAGCTGATCCGCTTCTTCGTTTCCCAGGATGCCAGCATGAGCCTCCACTTTCCTAAACATTTGCCCCCTTCTTTCTTTCATTTCCTTGCTCCTGCAGCTTTCACTCACTCAAACACCACGTGCATCTCGTCCTTGAGGTCCATCAAACGATGGAGGAGGTCCAGATTGGCCGGAACTTTGCCATTTGCCGTCCGCCATCCTGCAACGTGTGCTCAAATGTGAGTCTTAGAAAGACGAAGGAAGGTGGTTGCCTCGTTCTTCCCATCTGTAGTACCAGCTGTTGACGGTGTTGTAGAGGAGCTCGGAGTCAGTGCGCAGGACCACGCACTTGATACTCTTCTCTCTGCACTGCAGGGCAAGCGCTTTCGGTTGAGTTAAGATGGAGGGGATAAATGGGGTAGGAACCTGTTCCAGTGCAGCGACGGCAGCAGCGGCCTCTGCCCTGTTGTTCGTCTGCTTCCCGCTTAGCTTCTCCGCCAGCTTGTTCTCACTGTGCCGTCCATTCCACCGCACGCCATAGCCTTCAACATCCTCATCCTTTATTTATGCCGTGAGGAATAAATACGAGATTTGTATTTCCAGGAAAAGGAAAGAAAAGAAAAATAATTCAAGGAACAAATCGTTGTCCGGTTTTATCGCATAGGCTTATTGATTCCGGCTAATTTTAGCCATTTTCATAGCTCTTTTGTTTTTGAAGGCAAATGTTTTCAAAAAACTCGCAAACTTCATGACAATTTGGGTAAAATTGGAAAAATCATTCAAAACAACTCCCCATATTTTTAGCCAGAAAGAAAATACAATGTCATACCCCCAGCAGCAACATTGGGCAGTTTTTTGAAAGAAAACAAGCTTCGAAAAGCCGGAAGCAAGTATTAGGAACGAGGTCCTTTAATAAGTATGGAAAAGCAAGCCGCTTATACATCAAAAGTCTATTATGCAGGTTGCCTAGTTGATGATAATATTAATCACAGGGACCTACCAATTAACAGAAACATTATACAATTGAGTAGAAAAGAATTCGTCTTATATTTGAAGATAATTCGAATTTACCTGCATTTTGACGATTTTCAACAGACCATAACTCTTTCAATCTTCCTATTTAGGAAAAACGAATTACCATCCCAGATGCGTCAGAGAAAGTTCTATCCAATAAACATAATATGATGAGAAAACGACAACAAAAAATTTTCGCCATTTTCAAAATGTAGGTGGAAAAAATAGTGCACCTCGGGGACATGTTAAAAAAGTTTTTTTCCCGAGGCTCAATAAGCTTGTACGTTTTTTTGTGATTTGTCATGCTCCTTGCCCTATCTTCAGAGAAAACCGCTGGGAAAAAGCTAAAACTGGGCAAGAATGGCGTTGTTTTCTGAGGTCACCTTTTCAACCTCCATAATAGCCCTCGTCGTAATGTTATAATGCTTTTCCCTCCATATTATAAATGATCATAAAACAATCTTACTCCATGCTGGAAGAGAAGGAAAAGTGGTGGGAAAAAGAAGTAGGAAAGTGAACCGGCGACAGGATTCCTTCTGCCGTTGCTCAAACAGCAGCCGTCGATGTAGAGAACCACCGGCCAACGGCGGCAACTTCTGCACTTCGACCACATCCTATTCCTCCTCAATCCTCATGCAATACCCCTGAATTTTGCTCAGGGCATCCGCGCGGCCTTGCATTCTATCAGCATTCAGACCCATAAACACGCTCTTTCATGTTTCTTTTGTCGAAACTCTAATTGTCATGTTGGGCTATTTTTGGGGCATCGGTGGCTAAGTGGGTTGACCTAAGGCTACTGCGTCAGCTGAAGTATCTCTCTCTATCGGCTGTGGTGTGTGTGGAGGTGGAGGAGGAGAGCTAATTATCGTGATGTAGCAATAGGTAAAGAATGAGATTGACAAGGCTATGGAAGAGGCTCGCGGAAGGTGGAAGAGGAGGAGAAGGAGGTGGAGGAGATGGGGAAGGTGGAGGAGGTGGAGGAGGTGGAGGAGGTGGAGGAGGTGGAGGAGGTGGAGGAGGTGGAGGAGGTGGAGGAGGTGGAAGATGTGAAGGAAGGGGGTTATATGGGGAAGAGGAAGAGGAAGGGTAGCCCGAGGTTGATGAGGGTGCTGTGGTGAGGGTAGTTGCAGCCGCCGCGGTTGCAGGCAGTGTTGAGCAGGGCCGACATTCTTCTCTTCATCGCCCTCGACGCCGTTGGAGCTCGCGGGGTTGCCGTGGTTGGAGGTGGAGGATGGGGATGGAGGGGACAAGAGGAGGGATGGGGTAGAAAAGTTTAAAGTGGAGGGGAGGAAGTTGGGGATGAGGATGTGGGTGAGGGTGAGGGAAAGGAGGAGTTGGAGGAGGAGGAGGAGGAGGAGGAGGAGGAAGAGTAGGAGGAAGGGGGATGGGGTGGAAAAGTTGGAGGTGGAGGGGTATTTGTAGCTTCTTATGTGGCCATATATATACTTATGTTAGAGGTTGATTATATGCTTTGTCTTGCAATTAGGGACCAAGGAGCCAGGAGATCATTATCAGATGTAGCCAATAACATACAACTGGAGGCATCATCAAGCCTAGCCTCGTCCTATCTCTATTCTGACTTCCCTTGCCCTGCTGGGGCTTGGGGGATATTTTGCGCTGGCCTCAAGCAATTGTTTAGCATATTTGAGCACTCCTACTGAGGCTGCGTACATGCCCTTTTCTCAAAAAGCTCAGAATATGCTCAAAATTGCATCAAAAAGGCACCAAATGCATATTTTTGGTCAAAATCAGCATGAAAAACCACAATAAATGGTTGTGTACACAAAGCTGACAATGAAGGGAATAATGTCCTAGGAGTTAAATGTCCTGTTGATCGCTCGTTCATAAACAGGTTGCTGTAGCATTCCTAAGCTGCCCTATGCTGTAGCGAAAATTGCCAAATCCATAAAAATCATACTGTTGTAAAAGAAATAATGCTGCCGCATAGAACATTATCAACAGCGGAATCATAAATTGCTAAACTAGCGAAATCATAAAAGCCAAAATGATAAAAGTCAAAATGACGTCCTTAAAATATACAAAAACAGGAAGTATGAAAAGGGGCGGTAATTGGGCAAGGGAGAGGGGAAGTGTAGAAGGAGGAGTGGCGTCATGCCACCCAGTCCTTGTCGTCTTGCACGCCCTACTTCTTCTTCTCGCCGCTCGTGCCCTATCATTCGTTCCTCCTTCATCTTTGTCCAGAGGTTTTGAGCCTTTCATACTCCACGCTCACACTTGCCCTTCTTTCAAACAAATGAAGCCCAAGCCGAGTATGAAAGCGAAGAAACTCAAGGGACTGGATTGGTGTCTGCGCAGCCCTGAGTGCCAGGGTGGGATTTCGCAGTGGCTGGGCCTTGGAGAGAGATAAACAGTCGGACCAAGAACTACATGGAGCCTGTACCAAACACTGACCCTGGATCAATGGTGGAAGGCTGAGGCAACAGCGGCTATGGAAGGAGTGCTCCAGCCAAGGCCCAAGGGATCAGCGGGATCCAAGCGGCGGAGCCTGGGTCAGAGGGAGCAGGCGGAACTCCGCAGGCAGCGGACACATCACCTGCAGCCTTCTCAAGGGCACCCACTCTTCTCCTCCCACCTCGCCTTCTTCTTTGTCCAGTCAAGTTCAAGCTCGGGAGCAGCGACGGCGCCCTCCGCGAGCTCTGCAAGTTCGGCAACCATGGCAAGGCCACTGGCGGCCTGCGCGAGTGGAGCAGAGGAGCTGGCATCCCCGGGGGAGGCCAGCGGCAGGGCCAGAAGCTTCCGCGTCACCGGGCCAAGGCAGCAAGCGCTTTCGGGTCAATGCCCTGGCTGGACAGCCTGGGTAAACCCTCAAAAATCGGTCGGCCTCTCAGCCTTTCTTTTCTCTGGGTGCTGCGAGCAGGAATTGTCAGTACGAGTGGCGGAGAGGCAGGCGATGGACTTCGCGGGCGGGGAGGAGGAGCTGGTGACCCCGGGGGAGCAGATCGGCATCTGCAACGCCTTCCAGAGCGCCTACAGCGTCTATGGCACCAGCAACAGCACCCTCCGTCCATCCCATTCCTCCCACTAGCACTCCATCTCACTTTCTCCCACTAGCTTTATGATTTCCAGCTTTCAGCCTAGGTTCAGCACACAGCTTTTATCTAATAGTAGCATTGGCGCAATTTCTCTGTGTGTATCTCGGTAGGGAGTCTTAGCCTAGTCAGTCAAGTTTCATTTCAGTTGCCAGAATTTTGTTTCCAAACCAGTGCTTTTGTTTCAGTCCATGAGTCTGAGAGGTTCCAGCCCATGCGACGTTTTTCACCTATCCTCTGGCCCATCAACTAGACCCCCTCCAACTTCACAGCCCTTGAGCCTGAGAGGTTCCAGCTCTTTGGCTAGCATTCTCTTTTCCAGCCCAACTGCTTTCCCTGCACCAGCCTAGTTTCAACGGTGATTCTAGTGACTGAACTTTGCTGGCCAATGCGGATCATTGGAATTGCTTTCTAGTTCTTGTCCGGGTAGGCAGGTTTGCTTTTATGTTTGCGAGCTACTCCCAAACACCCGGGGGAGTGTCTGCGCAGCCCTGAGTTCCAGGGTGGGATTGCAAAGTGCCTGGGCGCTGGAGAGAGATAAACAGTCGGACCAAGAACTACATGGAGCCTGTACAGAACACCGACCCTGGATCGATGGAGGAAGGCTGAGTCAACTGCGGCTATGGAAGAAGTGCTCCAGCCAAGGCCCGAGGGATCAACGGGATCCGAGCGGCGGAGCCTGGGTCAGAGGGAGCAGGCTGGACCCCGCAGGCAGCGGACGCGTCACCTGCAGCCTTCTCAAGGGCGCCCACTTCTCTCCTCACGTCTCACCTTCTACCTTCTCCAGTCAAGCTTAGGAGCGGCGACGGCGCCCTCCGCAAGTACGGCAAGGTCACCGGCGGCCTGCGCGAGTGGAGCAGAGGAGCTGGCATCCCCGGGGGAGGCCAGCGGCAGGGCCAGAAGCTTCCGCGTCGCCAGGCCAAGGCAGCAAGCGCTTTTGGGTCAATGCCCTGGCTGGACAGCCTGGGTAAACCCTCAAAAACCGGTCGGTCTCTCAATCTTTCTTTTCTCTGGGTGCTGCGGGTGGAAGTTGGCAGTACGAGTGGTGGAGAGGCAGGCGATGGACTTCGCGGGCGGGGAGGAGGAGCTGGGGACCCCGGGGGAGCAGATCGGCATCTGCAACGCCTTCCAGAGCGCCTACAGCGTCTACGGCCCCAGCAACAGCATCCTCCATCCCATCTCTCCCACTAGCACTTCATCTCATTTCCTCCCACTAGCTTATGATTTCCAGCTTTCATCCTAGGTTCAGCACACAGCTTTTATCAAATAGTAGAATTGGCGCAATTTCTTTGTGTATCTCAGTAGGGAGTCTTAGCCTAGTCAGTCGAGTTTCATTTCAGTTGCCAGAATTTGTTTCAGTCCATGAGTCTGAGAGGTTCCAGCCCATGCGACGCTTTCACCCATCCTCTAGCACTTCTACTTCTACTAGACCCCCTACATCTTCACAGCCCTTGAGCCTGAGAGGTTCCAGCTCTTTGGCTAGCATTCTCTTTTCCAGCCCAACTGCTTTCCCTGCACCAGCCTAGTTTCAACGGTGATTCTAGTGACTGAACTTTGGTGGCCAATGCGGATCATTGGAATTGCTTTTTAGTTCTTGTCCGGGTAGGCAGGTTTGCTTCTATGTTTGCGAGTTACTCCCAAACACCCGGGGGAGTGTCTGCGCAGCCCTGAGTGCCAGGGTGGGATTTCGCAGTGGCTGGGCCTTGGAGAGAGATAAACAGTCGGACCAAGAACTACACCTTGTAAAGGATGGATCGGTAGAAGAGGTAGTATTCTGCGTTGCGGCGAGCAGCAACGGCCTTTAGGCGCTGAGAGCGATGAGCAGGAGTGGTGTTGTTGGGATCTGGAGCTTGAGGATCGCCCATTGATGTCCACCATTCAATCGAATGTCCCTGGGGATTCCAAGGGAGGGGAACAATTTCATGAGTGACCTTGACATTGGTCACATGTGTCTCAAAGTCTGGTTCATCCGGAAAGAGAATGTGGCGGAGAAGAACGTGATTGCGTTGCAGAAGCATGGCAATGACGCGGAAAGGCCCCCACCAGCGGAAAGGGTCGCGTTTGTGGATATGACTGCCCTCGCGCTTCACGCGCACCAAAGCCCCTGCCATCAAGTCCTTAGGGAGAAACATGCGGGATGTCCATTTATTGCGAATGTCCGCAAATGCCCGCGCAGCTGTTTCGCGCATCCAGCGCTCAGCCCTATTGAGGCGTTCAACCATCATGCGCTGGCTGTCCTCAGACTCAGAAAGCTGCAAGCTCCGTTCAAGGATGCATTGCGAGGGCATTCGCATGTCCGTCTTAAAAAGACAGAAGTAGGGAGAAACACCTATGCTTCTGTGTCCAGCAGCCCTATAAGGCATCAAAGCCAAATTGACAAATCGGTCGGGCTCAATCCATGAGGACTGTAAAAGGTCCTGGAGCTGATTGGCCATTTGAGTGGCCAGCCATTTGTTGCGCTCTAGCGTGATGAGCTTTTTAGCTACGGCCTCACAGCGGCCATTAGCTTTCTGATTGCGAGGACTGCAGGTACGGACAGTGGCGCCCATCATGGCCATAATTTGTCGGAAGGTATGAGAAGTGAAAGCGCTGCCAGCGTCAGCCCCTATGGTGTCAGGAACGCCAAAAAGAGCGATGACGAAGTCTATCAGCACCTCTGCTATGTGGTCGGAAGTCATGTTGCGCAAAGGAAGGCAAATAGGAAAGCGTGAACGCACGCAGACCACTAATAATTTGGCCACATGGCCACTGGAAGTTAGGTCAAAAGGCCCGATAATGTCGCATTGAATGTGACGGAAAACGTCTTTAGGCCATGGGAGGGGTTGAAGGAGGGGGGTGACTTTGCGGGATAGATTTCTTGTGCCAGCGCAAATAGCGCACATACGGACGTAATTGACCACGTCCCGTCCTAATCCAGGCCACCATGTATATAATGTGATTTGAGAAAGCATTTTCTCAGCCGATTGATGCATGCCTGTCCATGGAGAATCATGGGATTCATGGAGGATGCGGATCTGAAGACTGGAAGGGCAGAGAGGAACCATGCAGAGATGGAGGATTTTGAGAACTACGCCATCGTCGCCTAAGCGATAGCTGAGTCGCATCTGCTCAGTCCGAGCGTGGCCGCCCTGAAGGAGTGCATGGGCAATCGCGGCAATAGATGAATCTAAGCGCTGAAGCTCAGCCGTCAATGAAGCAAGGGGGCCGTCAGTTTGAGTGGCAGTGCCCGAGGTAGAGGACGGAGCCTCCGCAGGGGAGGAAGCCTCTGCGGAGGAAGAAGGGAGGGAGCGTTGCCCGGAACAAAATGCGACGTAGCAGTCCAAAACAGAATGTCTTATGGGAATGGAAGTGACAATGTCCTTGTCGAGGCCAAGAGGTTGCAGAGGATGTGAGCCCTGTTGCTGAAGACAATCACGCAATTTCGCGTCCTCTTCCTCAAGTAATTGCCTGGTCCGCTTCCCAGGAGTAGGAGTACTCCATAAACGTGAAAGGTAGTCAGGTAAGCGATGAGGGGGTGAAGTGCCCTGAACGTACTGTATAGTCATGCTGTAAGCACTGAGCTTAGATCGCCAGCGAGCAATGCGAGCACTGTTGCTCTTGCAAGTGAAAAGTTGCTCATGGCTCTTATGGTCAGTATACACAATGGTAGGACCGCCCTTAGGATAATGAAGCCATTTATGCCCTTGTAGGAAAGCAAACATGATAGCAAAACATTCCTTGTCGAAAATGGGCATGCGGAGCTCGGAGTCGGTAAATTTGTGCGCCCCAAAAGCTAAGGGGCGCTCTAGACCGTCTGGTTGTGTTTGAGTAATCATGTAGCCAGTGGCCTCAAAACTGGCATCACAACGGATGCGAAAAGGAACATCGTCCCTAGGAAACGCCAATTGGGCGGCTTCGGCCAAAAGACGACGGACGGAATCAAAAGCCTCCTGATGTACCGGGTGCGGCGTCCAAAAGTTGACAAACTTGAAGACAATGGTTCTCCATCCCACTGAAGTTCTGTGAGCTCCCGCTTCACACAAATGTTTGTCTATGTGTCTATTATAAGCATGTAAAGCGGTTTGATGTTTCGTGCAGTCTGGATGGAGAAACAGCAATATTAGTAAAAGAGGTCAGAAAAATGGTTGTCAGCAGAATACATTCTAGTAGACATCATTTTGGCAATTAATTTATCCACCCCACTTGCAGCTAGAGAGTTGATTTTTTTACATAAATTAGGTCTAACCTTGGTAAAAACCTTTGGTAATTTGCAGCTCAATTGATTAAACAGGTTTGGAGAAATTGCAATTTTAGTAAAATTAATCTAAAAACAAGTTGGCTTGCAGACTGGTCGGTCCAGTGATATTGGGAATCAATGGAAAATGTGGAAAACCCCATTATTTCAATAGCTATTTCTTGCCACAGGAAAGACCTAGAGTTCTAAAAATTTACACCTAAGCTAAGGACCTTTAGGACTAAATTGTGTTAAATTTCTGGCTTCAAAGCTTTTTATGGGCCAGAGAAATAAAGCTGCAAAGTTGGATGGAATTTTTTTGAGCCTCAACCCAAGTTGTTTTAGAGTGGTTTTACTAAAATGGCAATTTCTCCACACCTGTTTCATCAAATGAGCTGCAAATTTCTACACTTACTAACGAAGGTTAGGCCTACTATGTGTGAAAAAGTCAACACTCTAGCTGCAAGTATGGTGGAGAAATTAATTTCCGAAGTTGGATGTATGAGAATGTACTACCCCCCTGAATTCTGCTGACAGCAATTTTTCTGACCTCTTCTACTAATATTGCCGTTTCTCCATCCAGACTGCACGAAACATCAAACCGCTTTACATGCTTATAATAGACACCTAGACAAACCTTTGTGTGAAGCGGGAGCTCACAGAACTTCAGTGGGATGGAGAACCATTGTCTTCAAGTTTGTCAACTTTTGGACGCCACACCCGGTACAGAAGTCCATTGCCATGGAACCTTGGTTTTCAGGAGATCGTAAAGAGGGCTGGAAACGTGGTAATACTTAGGCAAATGTGTCATCCAGTATTGGACGGAAGAGACGAATGTTTTTAGCTGTTTCGCGTCCTTGGGTGGAGTGGCAGCTGCCAGAATAGCCGTACGCTCAGGATCGGGAACGATGCCTTTAAGCCCTGAAACCTGAAAGCCAAGCCAGGAAACCTGGGGTTGTGAAATTTGTGCCTTAGCGGCCAAAATTTTCATGCCTGCCTCAGATAGTCTTTTTAGGACTAATTCTAGCTGGCTGAGGTGGAGAAGAAAAGGGTCCACACCAGCAGAAGCCCTAGTGTAAATAGCCATGTCATCGGCATATGACAAAAAGAATTTATGCCTAAATTCTGACATAATTGTATCGATAGCATATTGCCAAAAATGGCTAGCATATCGAAGGCCCTGAGGGACGCGGGTAAAGACGTAGGATTGGCCTAGAGCTCGGAAGCCGAATAAGTCCTGGCTTTGTTCCTCCAGCTTCAAAGTGAAGAAGGCATTGCAGGCATCGAGAATTGTGATGAATTGTGAGCCCGAAAGCATCTCCAGAGCGTCCTTAATCTTCATGGCGTTCCAATTTTGATACTCGGAAGCCACCAAACTGCGATTCACTGGAATGAGGTTCAGGCAAAAACGCCAATTGTCAGGATTGGTCAAATCAGCCCCAGCCAAAGTTCTTTTAGGAACTAAAACGACTTTGCTATTATAGCTGGAAAGCTTCTTTTTCAGCAATACGAATCTGAACGAAGTAC
>JASANA010005111.1:0-10038 GCA_030248095.1 Ptycholaimellus sp. GST1_10
AGTGATCCTGCTAGCCTTTTTGCTTCCATTGGCAGACACTCAGTTCGGCTTCGAGAGGCGAAAATCTTCCTCCTCAAGTCTGCCAGCCAAATGTTGGTAATCAAGGGAACTTGACTCAATTGAAGGCCTTCTGGGCTCCATCAGTTCAGCAGTGGAGGAAGTGCGGCGTCCAGCCTATCAGAAAGCCTCAGCTCTGGCATTCAATCGGCTCGCTCTCTACGCTTGCCTGGTTAGGGAACTGAACAGCGGAACTTCTAGACAGATAGACATCCGGCCGAGATCTGGCAAGATAAGCCTAGGCCGCCGGAAGCGGTAGGAACCAGGAGTTCTGGTGACATACGCTCATCTGGAAGTCGAGATCTGCAGGAACCCGGTGTAGGGGTCGGACACGCCGCGGGAGCGGACATGCCGCGGAGGTCATTCTGTGCCGCGGAGTTACAAGGGAGCGATCACTTGAAAACTACAACATACATTGCATAAACATAGCCCACATTTTTTGAACACAGGAAATGTGGAATTGAAATAGGAAATGTGGGTCGCAGATTCGGGAAAAGGACACCCGAATTAACCTAGAGACAGCGCCCACATTTCCAAAATCGACTGCACATTCCCTGAATCGTGGGGTCGAAGGATGCACAAGGCTGATCATAGGCTAACCATGGAACAAGAAGATTATAAATGATTAATAACGTTTTATAATCATTTTTAATCTGGAAGGAAAAGCATTATAAAGTTACAATGGGGGGTATGTAGCGGGTTGAAAAGTAGTCTTCAGAAACCAACGCCATTATCGCTCAGTTAAATGGATTTACATGCGGTTTTTTGCTGTAAACTGGCACAGAGTTCCATCTGTTAGCAAAAAAACGTACAGCTTCATTGGACCCACTAGAAAAAACTTTTTCAATAAGCTTCAACCGTGCGGGTTTTTTTCTCCAACAAAAATATTTTGGCGAAATTTTTTTTCTTTATTTTCCAATTTAAACCTGTTTTCCGAATAGAGTAAGCTTGAACGCATCTGGAATGGTATCATTTGTGGGATATACAGTTTCCAAAGTGGAGCTATGTCTAGCCGAAAATGGACAAAATAAGGTTAAATTTAACAAAAACCATGTGTATGACCGCTTAGAAATTTACTTGAATTTAATATGTTTCAGTTATTTATATGGTTACTGAGATTTAATACAAGTCAAAAAGCAATTTATCATGCAAGCCGCTACATTGCCATTTGTAGGTAAGTTGGATTGCTTTTCTATACATGTTATAGAAGTTCATTCTTCATACATGGGCTAACTAAGGGTCTAGTGGCTAAACAAGGCAAAAACAAGAAATGTGGAATCGAAATAGGAAATGTGGGCCGCAGATTCGGGAAATGGACACACGAATTAACCTAGAGACAGCGCCCACATTTCCAAAATCGACTGCACATTCCCTGAATCGTGGGGTCGAATGATGCACAAAGCTGATCATAGGCTAACTAAGGGTCTAGTGGCTAAACAAGGCAAAAACAGGAAATGTGGAATCGAAAAAGGAAATGTGGGCCGCAGATTCGGGAAAAGGACACCCAAATTAACCTAGAGACAGCGCCCACATTTCCAAAATCGACTGCACATTCCCTGAATCCTGGGGTCGAATGATGCACAAAGCTGATCATAGGCTAACTAAGGGTCTAGTGGCTAAACAAGGCAAAAACAGGAAATGTGGAATCGATATAGGAAATGTGGGCTGCAGATTCGGGAAAATCACACCCGAATTAACCTAGAGACTGTGCCCTCATTTCCAAAATCGACTGCACATTCAGTGTGCCATGACGTATTAATTTGAAAATTCATTGTTTACCCACATTTCATTAGCAATATTACTTCTAAAATGATATTAAAAGGTATGATAGAAATTTGAAATGTGCACGGCTTAGTATGAACTTGTTCCAGAGCATGCTAACTTCAGGATGTCGGCACCATCTACATCCAGTCTCTTGCAAGTCTTCTATCATCATCATCCGATGTGGCTTTCTGGCTGTTTGCTGATGACCTGAAACTGTGCTCCTCCAATACATCATCACTGCAGTCTGCCCTGGACCTGGTCTCGGGCTGGATCAGCGAGTGGCAGCTCCAGATGTCACCAGCAAAGTACAGCGTTCTGCCAATCGGCGAGGGCCCCCGCGCAGCCTACACCCTCTCCGGCCACCATCTGCTCATCGCGGAGGGCAGGATCCAGCGCGCGACCTTGGCCTCCACATCTCCTCCAACCTATCCTTTGTCCCCCACATCCACTCCCTCACCTCAAAAGCTGCCAATGTTTGCTTCCTCATCCGCAAAACTGTCTCCCGCCCCACCCCCCCTCAATCCTCACCAAGGCCTTCTGTGTCTATGTACATCCCATACTTGAGTATGCTTCTCCAGCCTCAATTCTCTCCTGAGAGCAAGTGAGGTTGAAGAACTAGAGTCAGTGCAAAGGGCCTTCACTAGATTCGTATTCCGCAAGTGGTCGCTCTCAAACTCTAGGCTTGGCTATGAATACAGATGTCAGACCCTAGGCCTTCAGCCGCTAAAAGCCCGTCGAACAGTAGCAGACCTCCTTTTCCTCCATGCTGTCTACAATGGCTACCAATTCTGTCCTGACAGTATCACTAGGAAAGTGAACTTGCGTCCATTGCTCCACAATGCTCGCTTACTCTCAAATCCAACTGCCAGTGGACTTGCTTCAAAATGCTGGCCAAGTGCTGTGATAGCCACCTGGAATGCCATTCCCGAGCATATACTGACTGCCAAAAGGCCTGTGTTTCTGAACTACCTAAGATCGCCTGAGCTTTCATTCTAAGCCCCTCAGCTGCTTCCACCTGTTACTTTGAGTTAGGCATAACTTAACTGTGTATGCCTCTTTTTGTACTCCTGCAACTTGGAGTAAAGAAACAAAGAAAGAACGGTCAAAAACTAAGAATAAGATAGTACGAGAAATGCTAGTAATTTGAGTACTTCTGTCTGGTTATCCATATGCTTTAAGAAATATTAAACATTTTGTATTATTAAAACATAAAAATTTTTGATTTTATCAGTAATTTTTATTAAATAAGACACGCAAAATGAAATGATAAAGATAAAGTACATATGTATAAATATTTGAAATAATTTAGCCAATGGATGGTGCACGGCGAAGCTGCTTCCAATCAGGGACAGAACGGGGAATCTCATGCTGCTTATGTTGCACTGTGCTGACATCTACTTTAGCATCTTTGCGAAGTGTTGTGACTCGTTTTGTTAGGAGAATTCCAGGACCTGGTTGTGGAGGATCGGTTTTGAGTCGCTCTTGCCATTCTTGGGTAAACTCAAGCACATCAGGTGGTAGGATTGCTGTATTGCCTCGAATATCTCCAGGAATTGGTATTTTTGTTTGGTGCTCTAACTTTGCTTCTTCTGATATTGGTTGCTCAATGATTGCCATAAACTTGCCCTCCTGCCGTACAATCATGTGTTTAGCCACTTCTTTGTCTGACACAGGTGCTCCACTTATTGCAATGAATCGGTCCAGTGGTTTTAACGCCTCTTCTCCAAGTAATCCAGGTTTGAGCTTGCTTACTATGACACGATGGTTGTGGGTTGTGAGGACAATGCCAAGCTGCCGGTTTTTCTCCAGAGTCCAGTCAATGTCCAGAACATGATACTCAAAGCCTGATCGACGTCTCAGTATGTTTTCTTCATCCTCGTTAGGGGCTCATTTTTTGATTGATCCTGAAGCTGTTATTTGTTGAATAGGTGGGCTTGGAACTGGGTTCATTGGTTACGGCTTTGGTGAAAGTTCAGTAGCTTTTGGTTTTTGGTTGGGTCCACTTGAGCATTGTGTCCGGTACTCTATCACAAGGTTTGGATGTGCAACGCGAAGCTTGTAGAAAAATTCGTCCTTGTTTTTTAAGGTGAAGCCATTAATTCTGAGTATTGTATCTCCAACATGTATGTGTCCATCTGCAATTGTATCCCTGGCCACACGTGTTACAACCATATTAGAGTCCAGTGAGATACCTACAGGATCGTCTTCATCTCATGCAACTTCCAGCTTTTTCTCCATGGTCTGCTTGAGCTCCTGTGTTGGTTCCTTCAAGATGTTTGAATAAAATGCTTTCTGACACCCAACGTGGAATTCTACTCATTAGAATGAAATCAATTATAAAAAATACTAACAAAATTACCAGTAGTTTAATAACGTTTTATTTAAAGCTAAAACAAACACTAAACAACAAATTTCTCCAGAGCGTGCTAACTTCAGGATGTTGGCACCATCTACATCCAGTCTCTTGCAAGTCTTCTATCATCATCATCCGATGTGGCTTTCTGGCTGTTTGCTGATGACCTGAAACTGTGTTCCTCCAATCCATCATTACTGCAGTCTGCCCTGGACCTGGTCTCGGGCTGGATCAGCGAGTGGCAGCTCCAGATGTCACCAGCAAAGTGCAGCGTTCTGCCAATCGGCGAGGGCCCCCGCGCAGCCTACACCCTCTCCGGCCACCATCTGCTCATCGCGGAGGGCAGGATCCAGCGCGCGACCTTGGCCTCCACATCTCCTCCAACCTATCCTTTGTCCCCCACATCCACTCCCTCACCTCAAAAGCTGCCAATGTTTGCTTCCTCATCCGCAAAGCTGTCTCCCGCCCCACCCCCTCAATCCTCACCAAGGCCTTCTGTGTCTATGTACATCCCATACTTGAGTATGCTTCTCCAGCCTCAATTCTCTCCTGAGAGCAAGTGAGGTTGAAGAACTAGAGTCAGTGCAAAGGGCCTTCACTAGATTCGTATTCCGCAAGTGGTCGCTCTCAAACTCTAGGCTTGGCTATGAATACAGATGTCAGACCCTAGGCCTTCAGCCGCTAAAAGCCCGTCGAACAGTAGCAGACCTCCTTTTCCTCCATGCTGTCTACAATGGCTACCAATTCTGTCCTGACAGTATCACTAGGAAAGTGAACTTGCGTCCATTGCTCCACAATGCTCGCTTACTCTCAAATCCAACTGCCAGTGGACTTGCTTCAAAATGCTGGCCAAGTGCTGTGATAGCCACCTGGAATGCCATTCCCGAACATATACTGACTGCCAAAAGGCCTGTGTTTCTGAACTACCTAAGATCGCCTGAGCTTTCATTCTAAGCCCCTCAAACAAAGAAAGAACGGTCAAAAACTAAGAATAAGATAGTACGAGAAATGCTAGTAATTTGAGTACTTCTGTCTGGTTATCCATATGCTTTAAGAAATATTAAACATTTTGTATTATTAAAACATAAAAAATTTTAATTTTATCAGTAATTTTTATTAAATAAGACACGCAAAATGAAATGATAAAGATAAAGTACATATGTATAAATATTTGAAATAATTTAGCCAATGGATGGTGCACGGCGAAGCTGCTTCCAATCAGGGACAGAATGGGGAATCTCATGCTGCTTATGTTGCACTGTGCTGACATCTACTTTAGAATCTTTGCGAAGTGTTGTGGCTCGTTTTGTTAGGAGAATTCCAGGACCTGGTTTGGAGGATCGGTTTTGATTCGCTCTTGCCATTCTTGGGTTAACTCAAGCACATCAGGTGGTAGCATAGCTGTATAGCCTCGAATATCTCCAGGAATTGATATTTTTGTTTGGTGCTCTAACTTTGCTTCTTCTGATATTGGTTGCTCAATGATTGCCATAAACTTGCCCTCCTGCCGTACAATCATGTGTTTAGCCACTTCTTTGTCTGACACAGGTGCTCCACTTATTGCAATGAATCGGTCCAGTGGTTTTAACGCCTCTTCTCCAAGTAATCCAGGTTTGAGCTTGCTTACTATGACACGATGGGTGTGGGTTGTGAGGACAATGCCAAGCTGCCGGTTTTTCTCCAGAGTCCAGTCAATGTCCAGAACATGATACTCAAAGCCTGATCGACGTCTCAGTATGTTTTCTTCATCCTCGTTAAGGGGCTCATTTTTTGATTGATCCTGAAGCTGTTATTTGTTGAATAGGTGGGCTTGGAACTGGGTTCATTGGTTACGGCTTTGGTGAAAGTTCAGTAGCTTTTGGTTTTTGGTTGGGTCCACTTGAGCATTGTGTCCGGTACTCTATCACAAGGTTTGGATGTGCAACGCGAAGCTTGTAGAAAAAATTCGTCCTTGTTTTTTAAGGTGAAGCCATTAATTCTGAGTATTGTATCTCCAACATGTATGTGTCCATCTGCAATTGTATCCCTGGCCACACGTGTTACAACCATATTAGAGTCCAGTGAGATACCTACAGGATCGTCTTCATCTCATGCAACTTCCAGCTTTTTCTCCATGGTCTGCTTGAGCTCCTGTGATGGTTCCTTCAAGATGTTTGTATAACATGCTTTCTGACACCTAACGTGGAATTCTACTCATTAGAATGAAATCAATTATAAAAAATACTAACAAAATTACCAGTAGTTTAATAATGTTTTATTTAAAGCTAAAACAAACACTAAACAACAAATTTCTCCAGAGCGTGCTAACTTCAGGATGTTGGCACCATCTCATCAGTCTCTTGCAAGTCTTCTATCATCATCATCCGATGTGGCTTTCTGGCTGTTTGCTGATGACCTGAAACTGTGCTCCTCCAATCCATCATCACTGCAGTCTGTCCTGGACCTGGTCTCGGGCTGGATCAGCGAGTGGCAGCTCCAGATGTCACCAGCAAAGTGCAGCGTTCTGCCAATCGGCGAGGGCCCCCGCGCAGCCTACACCCTCTCCGGCCACCATCTGCTCATCGCGTAGGGCAGGATCCAGCGCGCGACCTTGGCCTCCACATCTCCTCCAACCTATCCTTTGTCCCCCACATCCACTCCCTCACCTCAAAAGCTGCCAATGTTTGCTTCTTCTTCCGCAAAGCTGTCTCCCGCCCCACCCCCTCAATCCTCACCAAGGCCTTCTGTGTCTATGTACGTCCCATACTTGAGTATGCTTCTCCAGCCTTCAATTCTCTCCTGAGAGCAAGTGAGGTTGAAGAACTAGAGTCAGTGCAAAGGGCCTTCACTAGATTCGTATTCCGCAAGTGGTCCCTCTCAAACTCTAGGCTTGGCTATGAATACAGATGTCAGACCCTAGGCCTTCAGCCGCTAAAAGCCCGTCGAACAGTAGCAGTCCTCATTTTCCTCCATGCTGTCTACAATGGCTACCAATTCTGTCCTGACAGTATCACTAGGAAAGTGAACTTGCGTCCATTGCTCCACAATGCTCGCTTACTCTCAAATCCAACTGCCAGTGGACTTGCTTCAAAATGCTGGCCAAGTGCTGTGATAGCCACCTGGAATGCCATTCCCGAGCATATACTGACTGCCAAAAGGCCTGTGTTTCTGAACTACCTAAGATCACCTGAGCTGTAATTCTAAGCCCCTCAGCTGCTTCCACCTGTTACTTTGAGTTAGGCATAACTTAACTGTGTATGCCTCTTTTTGTACTCCTGCAACTTGGAGTAAAGAAACAAAGAAAGAATGGTCAAAAACTAAGAATAAGATAGTACGAGAAATGCTAGTACTTTGAGTACTTCTGTCTGGTTATCCATATGCTTTAAGAAATATTAAACATTTTGTATTATTAAAACATAAAAAATTTTGATTTTATCAGTAATTTTTATTAAATAAGACACGCAAAATAAAATGATAAAGATAAAGTACATATGTATAAATATTTGAAATAATTTAGCCAATGGATGGTGCATGGCGAAGCTGCTTCCAATCAGGGACAGAACGGGGAATCTCATGCTGCTTATGTTGCACTGTGCTGACATCTACTTTAGAATCTTTGCAAAGTGTTGTGGCTCGTTTTGATAGAATTCCAGGACCTGGTTGTGGAGGATCGATTTTGAGTCACTCTCGCCATTCTTGGGTAAACTCAAGCACATCAGGTGGTAGGATTGCTGTATTGCCTCGAATATCTCCAGGAATTGGTATTTTTGTTTGGTGCTCTAACTTTGCTTCTTCTGATATTGGTCACTCAATGATTGCCATAAACTTGCCCTCCTGCCGTACAATCATGTGTTTAGCCACTTCTTTGTCTGACACAGGTGCTCCACTTATTGCAATGAATCGGTCCAGTGGTTTTAACGCCTCTTCTCCAAGTGATCCAGGTTTGAGCTTGCTTACTATGACACGATGGTTGTGGGTTGTGAGGAGAATACCAAGCTGCCGGTTTTTCTCCAGAGTCCAGTCAATGTCCAGAACATGATACTCAAAGCCTGATCAACGTCTCAGTATGTTTTCTTCATCCTCGTTAGGGGCTCGTTTTTTGATTGATCCTGAAGCTGTTATTTGTTGAATAGGTGGGCTTGGAACTGGGTTCATTGGTTACGGCTTTGGTGAAAGTTCAGTAGCTTTTGGTTTTTGGTTGGGTCCACTTGAGCATTGTGTCCGGTACTCTATCACAAGGTTTGGATGTGCAAAGCGAAGCTTGTAGAAAAATGTGTCCTTGTTTTTTAAGGTGAAGCCATTAATTCTGAGTATTGTATCTCCAACATGTATGTGTCCATCTGCAATTGTATCCCTGGCCACACGTGTTACAACCAGATTAGAGTCCAGTGAGATACCTACAGGATCGTCTTCATCTCGTGCAACTTCCAGCTTTTACTCCATGGTCTGCTTGAGCTCCTGTGTTGGTTCCTTCAAGATGTTTGAATAAAATGCTTTCTGACACCCAACGTGGAATTCTACTCATTAGAATGAAATCAATTATAAAAAATACTAACAAAATTACCAGTAGTTTAATAATGTTTTATTTAAAGCTAAAACAAACACTAAACAACAAATTTCTCACTTGTACATTTATATTATGTGCAATTTAAAACGTGGCATATTATTCTTTGTAAATATTTTGCATGGTTCAAACTGAATTTGCATGTTTGAAATAACACATTTTAGAAAATAACACATCAATCGCATTCAATATATATCTAAATGGTTAGCCAGTAAATATTTATATTTATGTCCTTCTTTTATTCTTAGTTAAAATTTTTATTTCTTTGGGGGTTAAGGTAAGGACATTTATTACCAACGTTAACCCACAATACACCTCTCAAACTTGGTATCCTGTCTTCTCAACTGACATGAAACTAAAAAAGTGCCGCGCCTATTTCGTTTACAAAGGGTATTACATGTCGGTTAAGACCTGAACCCCATTCGTAGAACACCCTAGCTTCGGTTGGCGACCACATTCAATTCATTTTGATTGAGGCGGGCAGGAAGGGTCTCGAAGGATCCAAGGTAGGGTGTAGAGTTAGTGATTTTAGGGGAATATTTCTGTCTAAGGACATTTTAGTAACGAATTCATACGTAGAAATCAATAATAATCGAATTAATATTAAAAGGATTGACAATTTATGAACTTCAAATAAGGTTTCTACATAAAAAAGTTTTTACACACGCAGTTTATAGTTAAATGCATGAAATGCTGTCCATCAAAAAGGTATGTCTGTGGTTTCTTCAACAGTTTCCAGATTAAAAACCGGTATATATGAAGTGTGTACAAAAATCAGTCTTATTTTCGAATGTATCCAGTTAAAGTATCACAAGGTATAATGCACATTTTCAAAAAAGTAATGTTTCTACTTCCAGAAGAAACCTAGACAGCATTCCCGATGCCCGCGATCCTAGGCTAACTAAGGGTCTAGTGGCTAAACAAGGCAAAAACAGGAAATGTGGAATCGAAATAGGAAATGTGGGCCGCAGGGTGGGGAAAAGGACACCCAACTTAACCTAGCGAAGCGCCACATTTCCAAATATGCACATTCCCTTCCTGGGGTCGAATGATGCACAAAGCTGATCATAGGCTAACTAAGGGTCTAGTGGCTAAACAAGGCAAAAACAGGAAATGTGGAATCGATATAGGAAATGTGGGCCGCAGATTCGGGAAAATCACACCGAATTAACCTAGAGACAGTGCCCTCATTTCCAAAATAAACTGCACATTCAGTGTGCCATGACGTATTAAGTTGAAAAGTCATTGTTTACCCACATTTTCATTAGCAATATTACTTCTAAAATGATATTAAAAGGTATAATAGAAATTCAAAATGTGC
>JASANA010005112.1:0-25323 GCA_030248095.1 Ptycholaimellus sp. GST1_10
CACCTGCAGCCTTTTCACCTCCTCCTGCTCCCTCCTGGTCTTTTCCAGGTTCGCCTTTTGGCGTTCCTCCTCCTGCCTCCTTGCCAACTCCCAGAGAGTTGGCTCGGTTTCCGTTGGAGGCAGTGGGGCAGGAGAGGTTCTTGGGAGCACGCGAGGAGGAGCTGCGGGTGCTGTTGGGGATTCCTCCCCTTCCAAGGGGGAGGTGTGCCGATGTTGAATTCCTCGACATCGTTGGATGCCGCATCGCCTTGTCCTGTCTCCGCTGCTGCAGCTCCTGCCTCCTCCTCAGTGACTGGGGAGAGAGAGGCTGGATTCTCCAGGGGAGGTGCAGCTGCTGGAGGTTGCGTTGGAGCTGTTCCTGCTCCTGGCTGTGCTGCTTGTTCTGGCAGCACAGTCGAGGCCTGCTGCTGGAGCTTCTCCTGCAGCCGTTGGCCTGTTTCGAGTGCCAGAGGTTCCAGGTTTGGGGACTTAGGCAAAGTTTCTCCCAAACTTCTGGGTCTGGAAGGGAGGGAAGCAGAACGGCTGGCCTTCTCCTCGGGCGCGGGGCGCTTCCTCTGGATCTCGATCTCTTGGACTGGCAGGCCTTTCCGCTCAAGAAGAGCCTTGTAGGTCTGCTTCAGAGCCAGTGAGATGGCCGGCGGGAAGTTGTTCTGCCAGAATCCGAAGAGGCGTTGGTGCGATGTCTCAGGCTTGGACTGAAGCCTCTGTAGGTAGGAAGGCTGCGAGTCTGCCTGACGAGCATCGCACGTTGCGCAGAGGTGGCCGGTGGGATGCTCTCCAACCAGGGCCATGCCCTGGGCGAAGGCATCCACCATTTCTCCCGTGCCAAGCATTGCCAGTGTTTCATCTGGCAAGAGGCATCTGAGGCAGGTGAAATTGCCACACTCTACTGTCCAACAGACGGCTGCATTGGAGTGCTGTCGGAGGGGTTTGTTGCAGTCGAGACATTTGAATGTCGTCAGACGCCCCTCCTTGGCTACTGTGATGCAACCTTCTCTCACCTTGATGCGAGTCATGGTGGGAGATGGAAATCACTTGAGTGACTGTGAGAGCTTTCAAACTAGCTGTAACTGTCTGCAAACCAGCTAACTTTAAGGATTAAGTTAAACTGGAGTCCACGTAAAAGAGAAAAGAAAAAGCGCGCCAAAAGTTTTTTTAAAAGTGATTGAAGGATTCTGCAATTACTTTTAATCCGCGTAACCTTTAAATGTTTTATAAAATGAATGCTTACGTGTTTGGCTTTTTTAGAAAAACATTTCTGATTGCCAATTCCGCAAGCTTATCATTTTTAAAACAGGTTTACGGTTAATTGACCTTCAAAAAGTTTTTTGGCCTGAAAACAGCTTTTTCTGGGCTTATGACAAATTGATGTCATAAGTGGCCAGTCCAGCACTACTACTATGTGTAACGTCGAGAGACGTCTACATGTGTAGTTGGAGGCATGTCACTCCTGTCCGAGGGTGGTAAGATCTTGCCAACCCCCGAGTGGAACTTTCCAAAATCCCCCCCTAGGGGGGACAAAGTTCGTCGAATTTGCCCCCCGGGGGGCAAAAATTCGAAGTTGCTCCCCATGAAATCGACCCGGGGGGCCCTAAATCTGACCCTCCCGGGCAGTCCTCAATGGGAGTTCCCTGGAAAGTCTGATGAAAGGTCTCCCTGAGAGGTCTTCACTGAGACTCCTTTGAGGGGTCGAAATCCGGAGGTCCCAGGAGGGACTAAAAATTCGCTCTCCCTCTAAGACCGGACCATGCCTAATCGAAGCGAAATCCCTAGGCGTCAATTTTAGCCCTTTTTCAAAATACTCAATGGCCAAGGGAGCCAATGAAATTTGATTCTAGGCATTGACTCGGGCCTTTTTCGGGAAATCCGATGGCCGGAAGAGCCACCGAATTTTTCGATTCTAGGGGTTTTATTGAGCCCCTTCTTGCATTTCTCATGGCCAGCGGAGCCCACCAAAAATCAATTCTTCTTGGGCATTTTTCTGGCCTTTGATTGCGTACCTCCGCTGGCCGGGGGAGCCAGGCCACTCTGCCAGGGGTGGCAGAGACTGGGCCGCGCAACTTTTGGTGACAGCCAAAGGATTCCTCCGGCGTCAATTAGATATCTTATTAACCAATTGAATTCCGGATTTTTTCCTTAGTGCGAAAAGATCGCGTAAGAAAGTATCGGAGATTTTTGACCGCGGAGCGGCCCGAAGGGCCGCTCCGCGGTCTATAGAGGTTACTCAACTTTTGTCCTCATATATATATATATATGTATGTATATATATGTATCTGCAAGTGCTGGGCACGGGCGAATTCTCAACGGATCTGGACATACTTTTTTTTCCCTGAAAGCTATAATGTGCCGCTTGGATCCTGGGGGGGTGGAGCTGGTGCCGGACCATTAGAAACATTACTTTCCTGAGTAGGAAAAAGTTTTTCCCGAAAATTACCATTTTCCGCTGTAGCATCTGAACGGCTGAGAATTGCACACAATACTTGAGTTTTTTTGTTCACAAGTCGTAGATAGCGGTTCCAAATCTGTGCTTACTTTTGAAAATAGTTGAGAAACCACAGACTTACCCTCTTGAGTGACAAACTTTCACGCACTACAATAGCATCAATAATCAGTAACAGCTGAACGGCTGAGAATTGCACACAAGACTTGAGTTTTTTTGTTCACAAGTCGTAGATAGCAGTTCCAAATCTGTGCTTACTTTTGAAAATAGTTGAGAAACCACAGACTTACCCTCTTGAGTGACAAACTTTCACGCACTGCAATAGCATCAATAATCAGTAACAGCTGAACGGCTGAGAATAGAACAGAAGACTTGAGTTTTTTTGTTCACAAGTCGTAGATAGCAGTTCCAAATCTGTGCTTACTTTTGAAAATAGTTGAGAAACCACAGACTTACCCTCTTGAGTGACAAACTTTCACGCACTGCAATAGCATCAATAATCAGTAACAGCTGAACGGCTGAGAATAGAACAGAAGACTTGAGTTTTTTTGTTCACAAGTCGTATATAGCGGTTCCAAATCTGTGCTTACTTTTGAAAATGGTTGAGAAACCACAGACTTACCCTCTTGAGCCACAAACTTTCACGCACCGCAATAGCATCAATAATCAGTAACAGCTGAATGGCTGAGAATAGAACAGAAGACTTTAGTTTTTTTGTTCACAAGTCGCATATAGCGGTTCCAAATCTGTGTTTACTTTTGAAAATGGTTTGGAAACCACAGACTTACCCTCTTGCGAATATGGGGCATGCTGGGGAACAGTGAATTCTTAACGGATTTTGACCAAATTTTTTTTGTCGAAAGGTAATATTATTTAAGGAAAATATGGAGGGGTTGATCCGGTCCCTGAGCATTTGAAACATTACTTTGTTGGGTTCAAAGGACGGAAATTTGCAAAAAGCAGTTTTTGCACTGTAGCACCTGAAGTCTTGAAAGTTGCACAGATGACTTGAATTTTTTGTTCATAAGTCATACATGGCGATTATAAATTTGTGCTTACTTTTGTTATTGGTTGAGAAACCACAGACTTGCTTTTTTGAGTGATGAAATTTCATGCATGTTGATATGAATTTTAATCAATAGTTGATGAATTGTTTATAATTGTTTATTAATTTTGCAGGAACAGTTCTCCATGGCAGGCATGAGCTTCTACATTCTGCTCTTGGGGTTCCTTTTAACTCAATTTTATTAAAACCCTAAATACAATTATTAAGGGCTGCTGCAACAACTGCTGACCTCACCAATGACATTGAGGATGGAACTGCAAGTCTACTGAGACTACAAACTGTCAGTTTCTTTAAACAAATATAACACAAATAATATTTTTTCAAGGTCTGCCAAAGAATTCCAACAAAGCTGGTGGAGCTGATATACAAGCTGGAGCCAGACCTTGCCACTGCTGGAAGAGCTGTCAACAACAGCTGTTACAAGGCAGACTATGGTTAACTCAAATAATCAGTCATATAAGTCAAGGAGAAACATTATTGTAGCTGCAAAGAACTGCCACTGCTTTTCCAACACCCTGTGGACACGCCAAGTACCACCTAACCTCAAGGCTGAGAAGGAGAAAGTTGGAATTGCTCACATGTCCCCAAACTATGGCTGGTGCCACCTGTTAGCATCTTGCAACTCTTCTGTGCAAAAACTTTCCAATGGTGTTTTCAGCCACAATGAATGCTTGGGAATTGGAAAAGCAGTTCGTGCATTGAAATCCACTGAGAAATGCCCAGCCTTCATCAGTGACACCAAGGAGCTCATCAACTCAGCCTGGGACAAAACAAAAGATATTTCACAGCTGGTCCAGAAAGCTTCTCTGGATGTCTACCTCAAGGCCAAAGCTCACTACAAAGTGGGTACCTCAATTTCAATCCATTTCTTGATGATGTATCATTGAAGGAGTTTGATGCTGCCTTTGCACTGAAGGTGTTGGCCCTTACATCAGCTATGGCACTGGGTAAAAACTAAATTTATCAGGATTAATATCAAAATTCATTTATTTCTCAATTTCAGTCCTCTGCTTCTGCTGGCGTGGTGGATGCTCTACAGGAACCAGGTTTTGCCGAATAGGAATGGGCCAACTGAACCACCCCTGCACAAACTGTGGCCACATTCCCATGAATACCTTGCCCCGCTAATCCTATTCCTCTCCACATGCTGCATTCTACATTGGGATACTATATTTCAACCCATGCTTGCCCATCTTTCTATTATTTTTTGCATTTTACCATTTGAATATATACTGCACTCACTAATAAATCAAATGCAATGGACCTTAAATGCAACAAATAATCATTATTCATGTAAAAATGCAAACAATGGGTATTAAATACAACAGAAACACTACACTATTGAAAGCATTAATACCTGGTACAAGGTTGCCTGGGAAGTTATGGGGCATGAAGCTCCGCGGTCACCTATTGCGCTCTGCGCCATATACTTGTTTGGTCAAAAAATTCTAATGTTTATTCTTCATTTTTGTATGTGTACTTTGAAGAATTAATTGTCAAGAGACAATTTCTGCGCCATACTTTCGGTGCTAGCTCAGACTTTTCCTCCAAATAATTAACTCTCATTTTTCCTGTGCAAAAAAAACGCAAAGAAATATTGGAGAGTTTTTTGGATGAAAAAACTGAAATTTTATTCTTCATTTTTATGCGATTGCAATTGAAGAATTAAATTGTCAAGAGACAATTTTTTGGCCTTTTTCTTCGGTTGCACTCTTTTCTAATCTGCTATTTCTCTGTTTCTTGTTTTTTGTGTGATGTTTGGAAAATATGAAGAATATTCCCAATATTCGCACAACAAGCAGTGCAGAGAAAAAAGAAGCAGGTTCAGAGCGATTGAGCACCGGTAAGGCAAGGCACCGTGACTGACTGGCAGGGCATGGCAAACAGTTTGCGCTAGACTGAGCGGAGGTCGTGGGGCTTGACTGAGGGTCAATCTTTGGTCTGGAGCTAAATAAATAGCAAGTCTCAACAGACTGGGCGGGGGAGAGGAATGTGAGGAGCAGGAAGACAGGGGAAAAAAGAAAGAAGGCGGACAACCTCGGCAGATCCTTGAGGTGCTAGTTGGACTCAGGCTGCAAGGTGAGACAGGGCTAGGAAAGCAGAGTCAAGCGAATGGGCCTAGCAGTGAGCTAATGGGGCAGGCAGTTCGCGGACAAACAGAGAAAAGAATGGAGAATGGAGGTAGGCATGTGGATGGAGAGAAAGGGCTAGTGGGTGGAGGGGCCGAACAAGTCGGTGACGCGGGGGTCCTCCTCCGCGTTTGTCTCCACGTCCTTCTCCTCGTCCTGCCAATTCTCCATTCCTTCCCCTCCTCTCCCATTCAATGGATGGAAAGAGGAACCAGAGGCCAGCCACCGATTGATCGGACGGCGGCCTCAGTTTCCTCATCTCCTTCATAGATGAAGGGATGGGAAACCTTGGGGGAGGAGTGGATGGACTCCATGGTGGAGGGCGGCAGGTCCTTGGCGGAGGGCTCCTTGTCCCAGGTGCTGCCGTGGCTGCTTTTCCCCAACTGCTGCGTCAGTCGCGAAGAGCTTCTTTCCCGCTTCTCCTTCCTCTTGCTAGATCTGGAGCTGGTAGAGGAGGAAGTTGGAGTGCGAGAGCGACGTCGGTGCTTGTCGCGGGAGTTGCGGTAGGTGTGGGGGGTGCGTGAATGGCGGCGGCTGGAGCTGCCCCGTCGCTTCTGCCGTCCTGAGGAGCGGGAGTGAGAACGGGGGCTGCGGCGGCTTCGTCGATGCCCAGCGGAGCGGGAGCGGGAGCGGTGGCGACTGCGCTTCCTGTGGCTGGTGCGCCGGGTCCCCTTGACCACGATCAGCTCCTTGTCCTCCTCCTCGCTGGGGGCCCTGGGGGTGGTGGGGTCCTCGCTGGAGTCGGAGTCCGAGCTGCTTGAGGAGTTGTCGTTCTTGCGTCCCTCCATCCGCCGTTGCTGTCACCGCAGGGCTTCTTGCTTGAGCTGCTTGAGGCAGTCGGCGATCTCCTCGTCCGACATGGAGGTGTAGCTGCTGGTCAGCTTGAGGAGGATACGGCGGGCCCGCTTGCGCCGAAAGAACCGCCGTGCCTTCCGGCACGCCCACCGCAGGGCACTGTCGTAATGACAGTGCCCAGGGCAGGCGCCCGGGTGGGCACTCTGGTACCACAACGTCACTGCCCCGACCCCGAACAGCATGGGACACGTACATATGCCCATCGGTTCTTCATTCGGCTGCTTAGAGTTGGGAAAGAAGGAGGCGGCCACGCTCTTCTCGAGCCACTCCTGAAGTTTGATGTCCCCCGACAGGTCTCCCAGGGCCACGCAGGTCAGGACGCTGCGCATATACTTCGGGAGATTCGCCTTGCTGGCCTGCAAAAATGGGAAGAGTGTCCATGACACTTTGCAGGGGCGGTCGGGGAGCAGTTGGGGACAAGATTTCAGTGAATTTTGGTTATTTTTTGGACAGACCAAAAAAAAATTCTGAAAAATTTTTGTCCCAACTTTCGCTAAATTCCAGCTAAATTTGAAAGAGCATATTCAAATTAGTGGATGCTGAAAGTTTCATGAGAAACTGAGCTTCAGCGAGCGAAAACGAGCCTTGGAAAGAAAGAGAAAAGACTATTAACTACTGACGTCAGTAGTGAAAAAATAGTCGAAAATTTTTCTCCAAATTTCCGGCTGCGACCTATGTCGTTTTAAAGAGCAGGTCTGAATTAGTCTACAGCCCAAGTTTCATGAGAAACGGAGCTATATTGGCTGAGAACGACAAGGTTGAAGTTTGTAGGCGAAAGCCTTTTGGGCCTAGGCTGTCGGCTGGCTGCCCCCTCGGCTGATGTTTCAGCGAAATTATAAAGCTTTTTGGCCTAGCCGAATTGTTGGGAGGGGAAACCCTGGCCAAATCTTTTCAGAACCCCGAACGGCCGGGGTTCCCCTTCTGAAAAGCCACCCTGAGGCCTAATGGAGTCATGGGCTGCCAGGACTCAGGGTGGTGGCCTGGGCCAAGCTTTTCCAGGTCGCCGTAGTGAGCAGCTTCCTGGCCTTCGCCTGCCAGGAGGACCGGAACTTGGCGGACTTCGTAAGGTTTTTCTCCTCCGACCAGTCCTGGGCTTCCGTCCTGCCCGAAGGGATCATCGGCGGGTCTGACCCAGAGCCTAGAGAAGGTTGGCTCTAGGATGAGCCTGCCTACACCTTGCCCGCCAAATGTAGGAGGGGGGGTATAAGCTTTGGCCGAAACATCGGAAAAGTGAGTAGCCGAGAATCGCTTAAAAGCTCAACTTTGACTCAACTTTGGACCTCAGGAGAGGTAATGAATCCAAATGGATGATGATTTCTCTACCAATTCAGCTTTTTAAGAGCTGTAAATTGGTGGTCCTGTGCAGAATTTCCCGCCGAATCTGGCAGTGAGCTCAGATTGGCACTTAGAGTTGAAGGGGAGTGAGCAGAAAGTGCTGAAAACTAAATTCAGCATTTTTTATCAACAAAATCCCATTTTCGGACTCTAAAGAAGACTGCAGTGAGAATTCAACTAAATGAAGCATTCTATTCCATAATTTTGGGACAGAATTTCATGCCGAATCTCATGGAGGCAGAAGTTTGCCGATTTGAGAAAATCAATTTTCCGTCAATTCTGGCCTGTTCATGGACAGATTGCAGAACAGATTGCAGAATTGAGCTGAGAAAAATGAGACTAGAAGCGTGAGTTTAGAGAATTGATGACTCTAAATGCCGTCTAGTAGCCAATTTTTTGTGACAAATCGAATGGTATATTCAGATTCTTGCCTAGCCCTTCAGAAAAGCTCCCTTTCTCACTCCCAATACCAAAAGAAAACAGATGGCAGTAAGGAGAGATGAGAAAAGAGAGGTTTGCTGACCTCCGCCCAGCCAAAGAAGGGGGCCGCGGTGATCCGCTCCCTCTTCCCCGGCTTGCGCATGCCGGGGCAGCTGGCCGGGAGGAGCTCCGACTGCTCCATGGCGATCGCCATCGCTGCTTGCAGAGGTTCCTGCAGACCTTCATCCTTTCCGCCTTCCTCTTCTCCAACGTTTGTCAGAGAGGCATTGGTTAGAGGTTGGGCGGGTAATGATGAGGTGATCTGCCAGGCTGTCACTGGATCGTAAGCCTCTAGAAGGGGGAGGACCTGAGGCTGAGTGGCGGGAGCAGAGACTTGGGCCTCGAGCTGCTCGCCGGCGCCGTCCTTGAGCTTCTTGGGTGGGGGCTCCTCGACCTGGGCGCTGGGCTTCTGCTGCTCCTTGGGCTCCTTGGGGGGAGGCGGAGGAGTGGCCTTGTGCGCCGGAGGTGGCGGAGGAGAGGGGGCCTTTCGCTTCGTCGGCGTCTTGGGCTTTGAGGCCTTGCTGGATGCAGGGGAGCTGCGTGGAGTAGGCGAAGGCGTCTTGGGCGGAGGAGTGCAGAGCTTGGCTGGAGGAGGCGGAGGCTTGATCTCCTTGCGGTACTTGGGGGAGGGTTGGTGAGGTGGGGGGGAACCATGGACTTGCGTCCAGAGGACTCCCCCTGGCCACCTCCCCGACCCCCACGGCCTCCTGAACCGCCTCGTCCCCCGGAGCCGCCTCGCCCGCCTGAGCCTCCCCGACCACTTGAGCCTCCCCGCTTGGTCCGAGGGGAACCTTGCTGCAGTTGACGTCCTCGCTGATCCTGATGGCTGGAGGTGCCGGAGGAGTGGTGGCGATCGTCTCTGTGGGGCTCTTGACGGCTGCTGGACTTGGAGGAGTGATGGCGTGCGTCGCCCCGACTCTCCCCCCCCCCTCTCTCGCTCCCTCTCCGCCTCCGATCTCTCCTCTCCACGTCCTCCTCCCTCCTTGTCCTGCATTCTCATTCTTCCCCCCTCACTCCAGGTTGTGTAAGAGTGGAGAGGGGAAGGAGGAATAGGATGGGAAGGGGACCCTCTGGTAGGCGGCGGCGCGCTGTCCGATGGTGCGATCCATGCCGCCCACCCTGTTGCCGTAGTTGGGATCCACCTTGCTCTTGTGCTTGAGGAGACGCAGGTATCGATTTGCTTCCTCGTCCAAGATCACCCGCTCTTCCATCTCTGCAACAGAAGGCAAGAGAGAAAAAGGGCGAGTGAAAGAGCAATGTGGGTGGAAAAGTGTGCATGCAGGGATTTGTTTTGACAAGCAGTGACGGGCACCATCTGCCTCGATTCTTTCAAATTCTTGTGAACGCCTTTACATTAAGGGTTTATTCACAAGAAAATAAGAAGAAAAAATCGAAGACAGGTTAAGCCGTCACAAAAAAATCAAGCCATGCAAGCATGCGTCAAGACGGAGGGTTTGTACAGGGTGAGGGGGTGCAGAGAGGAAGGTGAGAAAAAGGAAAAGAAGTAGGCCAGGCCATGTGCCTGCCTAGAAGCGGCGGTGGGCCTGCTGTCCATGGCCCTCACCGCCATCCGCGGCCTCGAAGGCCTCGTCCGCGTCTCGCTCCGCCTCTGCCGCCTCACGTCAAGGTCCTCTGATCACCTGGACCATTCTGCCAATGCTTGAGCGGAAGGCAGGGGCCCAGATGGGATCAGCTGGGAGAGGAGGAGCGTTGGCGGGGCGGAGGTCTGGTGGGCAGGGTGTACGGGAGAATCTGGGCTGGAAAACTGGAGATCCTCCCCCAATTCCTCTCCCTCTCTCCCTCCCCCCGCGGCCCTCTGCCTCCTCTGCCAGCCCCAAAATCAGCTGGAGCTGGACATTGGAGTTGGAGACAGGGCCGAAGTTGATGGGGAAGGAGTGAGAGGAATTGCCCCTACCGCAAACTTTCGGGGCGCTCTTCCCGGGGAGGATTGAGTCGGCTTGAGGAAAGTTCATGTTGAGCTGAACCTCCTGTCTTTGGGGAATGCCCTCCTCCTCCTCCTCCTCCTCCTCTTCCTCTTCCTCCACCACTCGCCCCCCAAAGTTTTTCACCTGGGGGGCTCCGAAGGCGTCTCCCGAGAGGCGAAGCTCTTCTGAGGCGGGGCGCTGAGGAGAGAAGGGGCCCAGGGAAGGGTTTCTCGGCCAGGGCCAGCGTCCCGTCTCAGCTCCTCCGCCCGGTCCCCATACTCTCTTCCCCCTGCCCAGGCCGCAGAGCCGTCCCATCGCAAATCTCTTGCGCTCTGGGCGCTCTTGGAGAGCTGAATTGGGGCGAGTGGGCGGTGGGCCGAGGAACTTGTCCGGGCGGGGGTTGCATGGGGGGTGGCGTTGGTGGAGAGAGTACGGCGGGGGCGCTCGGATGAGTGGATGCTGTGGAGGCGTCGGGAGGAGAGGAGGGCGGCCTGGGCCGGCGTGATCGACCCCCGGTCCCCCCAGACTCAGCTGACGGAAGCCTAGGAGAGGGTCTCCATGGAAGACGAGCCCTGGGGGGAGCTGGGGGCCGGTCTGGATGATGATGGAGGGAGTTGGGCAGACCCTGATGGGAATGACTGGGTACGGTCCGCTCATCCCCGGAGGGGCTGGAGGGGGGCGAGGAGGAGGGAGGCAGGGAGGACGTGCTCCTCCTGCCCAGCCGTGTTGAGGACGGCTTGGAATGGCGCGAACCGGGGGAAAGCGCTGAGCGGGTTGAGGACGGAGCTGGTAGGCCTCGAAGGCCTCCGGATTCGCGCGGATGCGGTCCGGCAACTCCTGTCCCCACTCATCATCCCATCCATCGTCTCCTCCAATTCTCCCCCTGGCCCTACGAAGGGGTGGGGGAATGTAAGGAGGAATGGAACCTCGTCCACTGGCCGGGTATGGCAGTGGAGGGTCGGAGCCGACGGGTGCGAGGTTGGCTGAGGGCGGCTCTCCGCCTTCGAAGGAGGCCAGGTCCACAAAAGGTTCCCCAGTGAACCATCTGGCCGATGGTGGGAGGAGCCGTTGGACAATGCTGTCCGGTTGGAGGAGCTGTGCGGAGCTGTAACCGCGAAAATCGTCCGCCCAGCCTTGGCCTTGAGGCTCAAGCTGCGGCGGCCCCGGATCTCCTCCGCCCTCTGCGCCCGTCTGCTCCATCCCCGCCTCCTCTCCATTTCCTTCTCCTCCCTCCCCCTCTTGAGAGGGTAGAGGAGGTGGGAAGGCGAATGGGGAGTGAGGCTCTGCCGATGGTGTAGGAGGAACGATGGATCCGATGGAGGGCAGCGCCATGGTCTGGTCCATCGTCTCCTCCTCCCCATCCGAACTCCAGTCGGAGCCTGAGGAGTAGTAGGGGTCCCCATCAACTGGCCGGAGGTTCTCCTTCTGAGCCCTTGGATTGTCGTGGATGCGGCGGAGGCGCTGTGATTCCACTTGCAGAGTGCGAGCCAGGCTGCCAAAGACTTGGTTGAAGGATTGCCCGTAGGCGGCTCCTGGCGTCACCGCCTCTGCATGCCCGTTCACCGTCTGCAGCGGTGTGAGGAATGGCTGAGGCGTGGAGGAGGCGAGCGGTGCTGGGGAGGGCACCCTGGCTGGCTCCATGAGGTGCAGGTTGAGTTCCTGCGACTCGGACGGGCTGGAAGGGCTTGAGCCCAGGATGTCCACGTCCTGGTTCTCCGCTGTCCCCTCCACCACTTGCGGCTGCAAGGGCGGAGGTGGAAAGCCGAGGATGAGTTGATTCCTGTCCATCTTGAGATGGAGAGGAATGACGCTGTATTCGGAGTGCAGATTGCTCTTCTGCAAAATTTGGCCAATTTTTGGACTTTCAATGCCAAAATTTGGCATCGCGACGCGTCTAGAAAAAAAAATAATTTTTCTAGAAAAATTCTCTATCGAAAAATCAAATTTCGAAGAAAATTATATTTTTTAGTCAAAAGATAGGGTAAGAAATTAATCTTCCTATTTGACCAAAAAATTTGGGCAGAAAAAAGAGGTATCTCTGCCGATGAACGGAGATTCGGTGTTTTTTGCCAATAGATTGGCTTGCTTGGCCTTTTTTGGAGGCTTTCTTGTGCAGAGCCTTCAAGGGCTTTTTATTTGTGCATTTGCTCTTTATGAGCCATCGACACAAACATTGAAGCCACTATGAAGTGGAGAGAAGGAGTTTGATAGAAGATGAGGAGGTGTGGTAGAGTGGAGAGGGAAGCGTAATTAGGCGGCGGCAAAATGCGCGCGCCCTATTAGCATTCCATTCACTCCCCACCTCCTCCGTAGGAGTCCCAGGCTGTCGACGATGAAGTTGCGTCGAAGCCTCTTCTTCAATCCACCCCTCCAATCCCCCTCACTCTCCAGGCTGAGTTGGTGAGGGGAGAAAGGAGGGAGGAAGTGAAGGTTGAGGTGATGAAGTCCGGCGGCGATGTCGGATGATCAGGCCTTGTCGCCGAAGTAGGACTTGAAGCAGGGGAAGGAGTGCAGGCTCGCGAGTGCCGTGCACAGCCTCCCGCCTCGGCGGTCGACCGAGCTGCTACCATGAAGAATCGTGCAGGAAGCACATGAAGCTGGGCATGGTGGGGGACTCCTTTATCTTCTTCTACCAGGCATCGCTACAACTAGAGGTTGCAGGGAGAGCTGGAGCTCGCTGGTGGAGTCCTGGGATGGGACTGACCTCCGCTGCCCCAGCTGGCCCTCTTATAGGCCTCCCAGGACGTATGACAGCCACCAGCCTAACTGCACAGATTCCCACCCATCCCCCCACTCCCTCCTGGACCCGCCCAGGGCGGGAGTTCGGATGGGAAGAACCGCCAAGCGGTACAAAACAGACAGAAGCGAAGATCAGACAGACCATCACACCATTTCAACGACTTGTGAACTACAACCGAAGACCATGCATGGGAAGTAGGTCAATGATCACTCCGTCACGGGCTGCAAACACTTAGGGAACAATCGCATTCTAAGAACTTGCTTTTCTAGTTCCTCCAATCGCACTTGAACGTGATTGAGTTCAAAGCGGATCTTGGAGTCCGTGAGACTGCCTTCAGCGACGACATTCATGGGGGGGCATATTCTTGAGGGGGTGCCAAATTGATTAGGAGGGGGCCAAAATCGATTGGGGGGAGGCCATATTCTTGGGGGGGGGTCGTAACATCAGCTGCCGGCCGTATGCTGCTGTGCCATCCAGGGGCACTGGGACATTCTTGACTGCCGTCTTGAAGGTGGGGTGGAGTAGGGTCGCAGCTGCAGCGTGGAAGAGGAAGCCCTCACAGCTGGGGTTGACGAAATTGCGCAGACGCAACTCGACGGCTTGTAGCAGAGCTGTGGCGAAGGAGGAAGTGAAGTGGAGCGGGGGATCCTCAGTATTGGCCTTGGTGATCTTCTTGGTCAGGGCCCAGCTGATCTCCAGATACGACAGTAGAATGACTGGAAATCAATGTACTTCTCCTCCTCCAATGTAATTTGATTAAGATAGGAAAGGAAACAGGAGAGAGTGCAGGGGCGGAGCTAGGATTTTCGTTCGGGGGGGGCAAAATGGAGGAGCGAAGCTCCGACCTGGGGAGGGGGTCCTAGGGGGAGGAGTGTCCCCTCCCGCTAGGAACCACAAACTTTGAAAAAATGACTCTTAAAATTGTAAAGGAATTGTGCACTCCTTTTTGGAAAAAATTTCAGGGCTAAATTGCTGTAACATTTGTGTTATTCATTCAACATTCAACATTCTTGTTGCAGGCAGGCTGCTTAAGTTTTTACAGTTACAGTTACAGTTTTTCCTGAGAGAGTGGGTTGAGAGCCGTTTTGATGAATCATCGTCTGTTTCTTGATGATGGCAAGGATGTCAAGGAGGCTGCTAATGAACACCCAAAATCGATTAGGGGGGGCCATATTCTTGAGGGGGGGCCATATTCTTGAGGGGGGGCCAAATTCTTGAGAGGGGGGGGGGTTCGTAACATCAGCCGGAAAGTGCTTGGAGAGCAGCGTGTTGGGGATCTTGGCTGGGTTCTTCTTCTGGCCTAAGATCTTGGCAGTGCCCCAGCTCCTCCTCTGCCTCCCACGCAAAGTTCTCCTGCTGGGTGATGTTGTGGGAGGCAGGGTCGCTCTGAGTCACCTGCCAGGAGACGCATGCCCGCAACTCTTACTTCTCCTATCACCCAGCCTCCCTTGACTCTGCCCTCCAGACCTGAAATGAGTAAGAGGGGGAACCTCATTGGCCTTGGTGAGGTTGGAAGGTGGCCTGCTCCCGGGCGCGGTGCTGGTGCTCCTTGGCCTGGATCTTGAGTGTATCATCACGGTGCTTCACCTCCTCACATACGTCATTAGCATAGCATTAGCACCTGGCTTAGGATATTGTAAAAACTGATAGAGGGTCAATCAATGCCTTCCAGTCCATTCTGATGATGTCTGATCATCCTGATGATGATGTAGCTGGGGGGAATTGCCGTTGACGACGGCCGTCTTGCGACTCTTCTTCCTGATGATAGAAGGATGATCACATGGCCTGGACTGATCCACCTCCGATTTCCCCTCGCTTCCGCCATCCTCTTCAGCATCCGTTTGATAGGCCCGATTTTTCTTCTGCTCCTGCTTTGCTTCATGCGCCTTTACACCCTCGGCTACCTGCAACGACTTTAACTTGGCCTTAGTCTCAGAAAATGGAACGAAAACTCTGGCAGATAGCTCATTCGCCTCTTCTTCAGCCTTCTTGAATAGGTGCTGGCACTTGGTTCTTTCCCGCACATTCCTCACATAGGCAGAGTTCTGAGGCGGTGTAGCAGCCTCCAGAGTGGCAGCTGATGGTGCGTACTAGTACTTTTTGAGGAACTTAAACAGGGTCCTCTGACCTCTGGGTCTCTCACTCATCTTCGTCCACTCTTAAGGCACTATTTTTGGCCTGTCAAACCTGGCCTTTAGCCTTTCGGTAATGCGATTGTCATGAGGTAGAGCACTAAAAGCATAATAGCCGCAACTCAGTCTATCACAAGGAACTGATGAAAGGCTTTTATTTGCTGAATTTTAACCCAGGATAAACCACACTAAAGCGTTGAGACGTGAGCAATTCAGGTGAACCAAACAGGAAAGACAGGGAAAGAGTGAGAGGTGAAGAAGAAGCAGTGCGAAGGGAAGAAACCGACGACTAGATGTTCGACTAGACTACTTTCAAGCTAGACATCGATTAGCCATGTGACCCATCTCAGCACATCTATAGCATTTCAATTTTGGGCAAAACTCCATTTCGTGACCCTTCGCCTTACAGCACCAGCAGAGGCGCTGCAATCATTGACTCATCTTCTCCATGCAATATGATCGATGGTGAAGAGGGACTCCCATTGCCCAGGACTCCAGGCAGGCCAAGCCTAGGCCCATGCCACCCAGTTCCTCACGGTAAACAGAGCTAAGAACAGCAGAACAAAGCAGACAATCTTGGGGCTGTTGAACAGAGCTGTGAAGGCGTGGTCAATGTGGCGTTTATGATGGTGTAGGCACGTGTACGCCATCACTTTCTTGCGAGTGGTGAACTGTCGCATGTCCAGGGACTTCGGCCCTCCAGCCCGCCTCTTTTTCACGCCTTGCAGCTCACTTCCCTGCAATGACCATGTATCATGCAAATTTGCATCACAAGAAAGGACAGCTGAATCAAAGCACCTCCTTCTTGAGTGCTGCCAGAAGGCTCGGTTCCACATGCTGCGAGTGATAGCCGATGACGTGAGCTCTTGCGTTCCCGGCTAATGACCAGAATCCCCCCCAAGGCTTCTACCCCCCCCCCCCAATGTTTTACCTCCCCCCCTGTGAAGTATCCCCCCCCACGTAAGTATCCCCCCACGTAAGTATCCCCCCCCACGTAATTATCCCCCCCAGGTAAGGATACAGTGCATGTCAAGACAGTCGTTACCGCAATCGCAATCTAACGAAAGCTGTTAAAGGTTTTTTTACATTTGGTGACCACTATCCCCCCAATCTGGTTACCACTATCCCCCCCCCCCCCAAATGTAAGAAGTGCATTATTGATGACCAGAATCCCCCCCCCAAAACGATGACCAGGATCCCCCCCCCCAAAGGACGATCCCCTGTTCTGATCTCGAATGCTGACGCTCCTGTCCTTTAGCCACTCTCAGCTAACTACGACAAGGCTTTTTATTGATAGGGGGGTACAAGTTTGGGGGGGGCTTTTTTATTGATAGGGGGGGTACAATTTTGGGGGGGGGGGTATTTACTTTGATAGGGCCGCGCATCTATTGGCAATAGCCGATAGTACTTTTGCGGAGTACTTTTGCGGAGAGCGTTTGAGAGCCTATGTCCCAATGGTGAGTCCAAACAAAAACAAGCTGTAAACGAACGACAGGAACAACAAAGTTGAGCAACGTTTGAGGGACTAAAGCAAAGGTGAGCAAAGTAGGCAGTAGGGGAATCAAGGGAGAAGGGAGGCGGACGCAGTGTGGTAGCGCTTGTATACGCAGCTGTCGGTCAGGTCCATGGCCAGTAGCCCCAGCAGTAGCCCCAGCACACCCGCACCACTAGAGTCCAGCCTTCTGCCTGATGATTTGTAGTCGATTAGTAGGGATAATGTTGGAAGGCAAGGAGGGAGGGAGCTTTCCGTTGGAGATCCAGAGAAGGCCCTTCTCGAAGATCTTGTACCAGGCGTTTCCGCCAGCCGTCTGCTCTGCACAGAAGTCCTGCTCGCAGGCCAAGATCGACTGGCAGTCTGCGGGGAGAGTTTCTGGAGAATGGGAGGGGCTGGGAGTGATTGGATGGTGAAAAGGGCAGGGAGGTGTAACCATGGCAGCAGAGAGGAGCGGAGGCGAACTGGCACTTGAGGGCCCCTCCGCAGACGGCCTGCACGAATCCGGTGCCCTTGCCGCGGCAGAAGACTCCCTCCATCACTGTGCCCGAAGCGACCTTCTTCTCACCAGCTGCCCAGTCACCGTGACACCTAGTATTTGTTAATTACTGCTTTTCAATTACTGCCAGCCAATGCTCATGCTCTCTCATGCACATCTGGACGGATAAAACTGGGGAGTACCATGATAGTGTTGGCGAACTTGACGCAACTTGCGATGGAGCAGCCGAAGGTGAGGCTGAAACTGAAAAGGAAGGCAGAGGAGAAAAGGAGTAAAGGAATGTTAAGGATCGTGGATGCATTGCTGGTGTAATCGGGAGTGGAGACGGAGTTGGAGTTGGAGTGGAGACGGAGTGGAGATGAGGCGTGGAGGGTGGCCCGGGGTGAGAGCAGCCTGATCCAGCTCCAGCCGCTTCTTGAGCAGTGCCAGGATGAGCTCGTTGGCGTAGAGTTGGAACAGCTTCTCGGACACGGTATCGTCTTCCGTCGACGCCAGTTTGGTGAGATGATTTTTCCATAATTTCTCACTTCTATTTCCTCCTATTCTTCTCATTAGGTTGGATGTTTTTCAGCGCCGACTTGAGGAGAGGAAAAATGGCCTTCCAATTATTTTTGTGGTCTCTCTCATTCGCGGAATTTGCAATGAGGGAGGCGTCGTCCACGTCTGGCAAGATGTCGGAGTAAAGGCAAGATGTCAAATTGGAAAAAGAGGAAGGGCAAAAGGAAGGACCAAAGTGGAACCCAGGTCGAGCAGTGTGGGGGGAAGGGAAGGAGGGAGAGAAGGTGACTAACGATTGAAGCTTTTGCACGGTAGCTTGAGCGAGATTATCTCGCAGTGGAACAGATGCTTGCCCCAGGCCTTCGCGAACGAGACTCCGCTGCCGATGCACTAGTGGAAAGCGAACCCACTGAACTGGCCATCCCAGCCCCTATTAAGAAGGTGATTTGAGTAATGGTTAGTAGCCAAGAAGCAGTTGCAGGTGCAGTGTGCAAATAAAGAAAGCGGATGATTAGTGAGGTCCCCAAGGTGCAAATGAGTAATGGCCAAATTAAGAGCAAAAATGAGTTCACTGGCACACTATTTTCCAAGCATAAACAAATGAGGCAAAGGTTCTGCATCTGCATCAAGCCTTGTGAATCGCCCCCCCTCACTCAGTGATCGTCATCTTCTGATTGATCTGTCCTGCTGCCAGACCGTTGTGAAGCATGGCCGTAGCCATGTGCTCCCACACATCGACAGCACCTGCATGCACATATCCCCAGTAGCACCGTGATTATGTCCGATTATTTTTTGAAAAGCTCATCTGAAGGACGCGCTTGGCGTTGTGCTGTGTGTGCGCGCACTAGGCTCCAATGGCACAGATAGGCCAGGTAACTGAGGAGGATGACAAGGCCAACGAAGCCAATGGCACTGCCGATACAGACCCACTGCCAGGCCGCGAGGGTCGCTAATTTGTTGACTGCACAAGCTCTGCTTCTGTTCTAACGAAAGGTGACGAAGCCGAAGACGTGGAGTTGACCATATTTGGCGGCAACTCAGTCTTGCCCTCTAGAGTCCACTCCATCCCCTTATGCTCCTATGCTATCCCACTTAGGTGCTTTTTACTTACTGTCTCATTGCTTTTTACCCATTCCACTCTGAAGATTGATGGCGCTTTCCAATTTTTGCATTTTTGAGTTTAGCTCAATGTCTCTTAAAATATGTAGAGCTGTTGGTAGCGGACAAATCTTAGTACAGATTGGCCTGGCATTAGTGGACCGCTAGTGGAGCCGTTGCAGGGTAGTTGCAAAAAAAGGAGACCTAAAATTAAGAAAGGAGACCACTAGAAATGGAATATATGGGCCTCATTATGTAATATGGGAAGGGTCTCCGTTCTGAAATTGAAAAAAAAAATTTTCATTAGGAATAGGTTATTTATTGTTCTATTTTGGCCCTCCAAACGACTTCTCTAGGGGGTTTGAAGGGCGGAGACCCTAAAAAGTGGAAGGAGACCCACGGATTTAGAGGTTTTTAGGTCCGCTTTTTTCATTTAGGGGGGTCTCCTTTCTTATTTCTGGGTCTCCGCCCTACTTTCCCTTATACGACCTTTTTTCACTGTTTTAGGGCCTCCAAACGACTTCTCTAGGGGGTTTGAAGGGCGGAGACCCTAAAAAGTGGAAGGAGACCCACGGATTTAGAGGTTTTTAGGTCCGCTTTTTTCATTTAGGGGGGTCTCCTTTCTTATTTCTGGGTCTCCGCCCTACTTTCCCTTATACGACCTTTTTTCACTGTTTTAGGGCCTCCAAACGACTTCTCTAGGGGGTTTGAAGGGCGGAGACCCTAAAAAGTGGAAGGAGACCCACGGATTTAGAGGTTTTTAGGTCCGCTTTGTTCATTTAGGGGGGTCTCCTTTCTTATTTCTGGGTCTCCGCCCTACTTTCCCTTATACGACCTTTTTTCACTGTTTTAGGGCCTCCAAACGACTTGTCTAGGGGGTTTGATGGGCGGAGACCCTAAAAACTGAAAGGAGACCCACGGATTTAGAGGTTTTTAGGTCCGCTTTTTTCATTTAGTGGGGTCTCCTTTCTTATTTCTGGTTCTCCGCCCTACTTTCCCTTATACGACCTTTTTTCACTGTTTTAGGGCCTCCAAACGACTTGTCTAGGGGGTTTGATGGGCGGAGACCCTAAAAACTGAAAGGAGACCCACGGATTTAGAGGTTTTTAGGTCCGCTTTATTCATTTAGTGGGGTCTCCTTTCTTATTTCTGGGTCTCCGCCCTACTTTCCCTTATTCATCCGGCTGGTTCATCCGGCACCTGAAGAAAGCAAAAGCACCATGCCGTCATTAGGCTGCACATTTTCCTAACAACCTCGGGGCAATGGATGTAGAAGTAGGTTTGACAGTCCTGCTCAGTTTTGGCTACGCAGGCTCCAGTGGCATCAGTGTAGCCAATCGCTTAGGTTAGGTTAGGCATTGCTTAGGTTCCCTGTCTCCAAAGCACCCGACTCTGCAGCCTTTTCCGAAAGTCCTTGAGCAATTTCCTCAAGTTTCCCAAATTTAAACAATTTCAAAAATTGAATAAAGTACCTGAACTGTCTGGTTTCCGCCTCGATTGGCATCTGTGATGAGGGATTTGAGGTCCTGCCGCTTCTGGCCGGTGATTCGAGACCGGAAGTAGGCGCCATCGGAACCAGTACCATGCGAGTTCAGCACGCTTCCGGACTTGCACACCGTCACTCGAACAGTGTCCACCTTCAACAGTCTTCTTCCTTTTCCCGCCCTACCTATCATCCCTTCAACCCCTTCTTCTGGCCTTCGATTGACGCTTGCTGTTAGGACGACAGGGCAGGCTTGCGGTGGGGAGTCTTTTGTGAGCCGCCGGCACTTCACCTTGCATGTGGCGTAGTCATTATCGCCACCGTACGAAGCGCTTCTACAGTTCAACATCTTCATTCCCAACAGGAGTAAAGGGGGGGGGAAGAAAATGGAAAAGAACTTATGTGTGAGACTGGCCTGGGATCGGTCTAGGTGGCAGTATGGATTCTGCTTTTCCACCTCATCCAAGATGGCCGTTCGCCAGAGGCTAGAGCCAGCCCGCCGGTAGCCTAGCTTCTTTGCCTTCTCTCCACCCGCTGCTTTGCATGACTCCTCTTCAAGACAGCAATAATTGGCGCCACTTCAACAACTTACCCAGCTAACCAATTGCTTCCCAGATTTCGAAGGGCACATTGATGTGAAACTCTTCAGGAACAAGGTCGCCTTCATCACTTTCCGAGCCACCATTTCCTTCCATCCTATTGCCTTCCTCCATTCTTTTGGAGGCTGACAATGCCTCATTCGTTTCTCTTGCGCACAATTTCGAGGCGCTTTACCGTACACCAGAGGGCTTTTGCGCTGTGAAAATTAAGGCGCCTGAACAAAACATGTCACTGGTCTACAACATCGGGGCTTCAACGGCTTTCTACTCATCTCTTTGTGTCCCAATCAATTGTCAACTCATTTTTAGCTTAGTTTGCTCCTTCTCCTTTTTTTGACAACAACCCCACTAAAGTTGGCAATAAAAAGAGACCTTTATTTCGAAGCATAAACTGCTCTTTTCGGTTGCCGGATGGCCCAAGCATATTGAAATTTACGGTCTCATTTGCAAATTCTTTGTCTCTTTTTTTTGACGATTATGTCACCAACATTGGCATCAAAATGAGACTGAGATTCTAGAGCGGAGACCTGTTGATTACAGTTTCTTTTATCTCATTTGTTGCAAATATGATCGTCTCCTTCCCGATTTTTAGGTCTCATTTCTTTGCCACTACCCGCCGTTGCACTCAGCCCTGTTTATCGAGTAACAAAACTGTAATATGATTGAAAGAACTATTTAACGGTGCATTTTTTATGTAGAAGGTGCGGAAGATGCTGTCTTCGTCAAACTTGTAGCGACTATTGTTGAATACCTGCTCCAGGCCCTGCAATTGTGCATCCCAGTCACGAATGATGACGAAGTTGCTGGAGAAGCGTGCGGCTGCGATCATGAAGCAGGCTCCCAGGAGATGAAGGTGGGTGCACCGCCGCCTGCCTCTGCACGTTGGACCTGACAAGGCTTAGGATCACCACCTTGGTCTCATGCCCAATCTGGGCATTGACAGTGAGCATGGGCACTTCCTCAAAGCCATAGCTGTCTATCAGAAGGTCCTCCACCAGAAGGTCCGCACTGTGAAGGATGGGGGGTTGAGCGAATAGGCGATCGTCCTTGGGGATCATAGCATTAAAAATGCTCTCCAACCGATCTCCGTCCTCCATCACCTTCGGGAGGAAAGCCGTTGGGGCCTTGGCTGCAATCATGGAGAATGGTTAACGGGTAAGCTAACCATTGGAAAGAAAGAATTCTAAATGTACCAGAGCCATCGACAAGAGGCTTCTTGCAGTAAGTCTTGCGCAAGGTTGAGCTGAGGCCGCCTTGGTAGCCAGTGTGGAAGGATGCGAGATAGTGGCTTTCCACCGAATCGATGGCGGGTCTTGCGTGTAACACCATTGCCTGTAACATTGCAGTAATTGAAAACAAGAATGAGGAAAATAAGATGACTTCGATTGAGGAGGATGGAGCGATGTCAGAGGTGGAGCGATGTCAGAGAGGTGGTCATTTCTGCTAAAACTATATCATTTCAACCAGTATTTCTAATTTTCTTTGTGACATTGGATTATGTGATGCAGCTGGAAAACTCCAGTCAAACAGGCTCTGCAAAGTTCATTAGCCACCGTTGCTAGCCACTAAACTTCAAATCCACATTTTATGCGACTTCATTGCAATTTTAATTGGTACGTCAGTCAACTGCTAGCAAAAATTGAGGCAATTTCAATGTGAAATTGGTTCGTTAGAAGAAAAAAGGGTTTATATGAAAAAACCGCAAATTACGAACCTGTTTTTTGGGTACTTTCAGTTAATCGTTTGCCATTTGAGCACAGATTAATATTTTGTAACGCAAATTTAGCACAATAAACTAGAGTGTTAGAGCCAACTTCTGACCAATTTTCATCAATTTTGACATAACGGTTGGTCAGTAATTAATGGAAGATTTTACTACGAAGACTTCCTACCCCCCCGGTACATATGAGACTGAATATATGAAACCGAGACAGCAAAATTGAACGTAACAAAACGGAAGAAAGATCATTTAGTCTCTTGCTCCTTCTCTTTCGTCACAGCCTTTGCTTCTTCTTCCTGGTCGGCTTCAGCCTCCTCCTCGCCCGCATTCACCACTAGAAACCAGTCACATTACCCTCTCCAACAACCTCCCTCCGTGAAAATTGGAGTACCTCCCGCCGCGCCTGCTGCTCAAAACGTATTGTGGCGAAGGCCGAAGGAGATAGGCTGGTAGACCAGGCTCCAACGCAATGGAGCTGCTGGAGAATAGTAAGGAAACTGGAGGCCAGTCAAGTGAAGCTGAGAGACCTGGTTGCAGCGGCAGCGGGCGACAGCGCTTGCAGACTTTGCTCACCCGACGGGCGCTCATCTGCCAAAGAAGACTCTCGCCCACCTGCAAATGTTTAATTATGATTAATACTATCGAGCTTTATTGATTCAAAGAAAATTCAAACTCCTTTGAAGACCACGAAGGTTTTGTCGATACAGGGGAGCTGGAAGTACTGGTAGGAGTCCTGGCTGACATCCATTGCAGCGAAAGCACTCAGGCGGAAAGCGGGGCCAGATTCACCAGAAAAGAAATACTCCTCTCAGCACCAGAAATGAAATACTCGCCACTCTTATCCTATGCAGGCATGATGCATCAAGGCGAAGGAAGATGCATTAAAGACGCAGAGCAACCACTTTGCTCATGGCTGTACAGACGTATTTTCCTGTTCACCTTCCAGCGTCACACCATTTCACGTCACACTCTCCTCATTCACTGCACACACAGACCAGACACACTCAACCACACACTCTCAGCTATCAAAGGAAAATGGCAAATCTTCTGAGCCCCTTCTGCGCCCAGAAGGCCAGCCTCACCCATCTTGTCATATCCTTCCATGAAGAGCTTGGCGACGCTGTTGGCAAAGGAGAAGATGCCCGGGTGCTGACCCATGATGCCCTTGCCTGCCATGTTGTGTCCTTCCATGGGGTTGTTGGTGAGGGGTTAGCGGTTAGTCTAGTTAGCGACATGTCTGTCATTGCACACTCAAAATCCATCCAAAAGCAATCACTAATACTTCACCTGGCTCCACAGATCTGCGCGGCATGTCTTCCCATGAGCCAACAGCAGCTGTCTTGCATGCATATTCCACCCACCAACCTGGCTGCTCCGGCTTCTTCATGGCTGCCTTGCCCACTTCGTTTCATTTCGTTCATTTCATTTTTGTCGCTTCTTGGCACCCTGCAAAAGGTATCAAACAGAACAAAATTGCATGGGAATTAGAGGCAAGTAGAGTCCAAAGAAAGTATAGTGTGTACATCGGAAGAGACGTTATCACACTGGATGGCTTCAATCAAAAGCATGGGCTAGCTGTGGAAAGGCAGCAGAGAAGCGGTCAAGAGAGCCCAGTATCGATTCATCTGTCATCGAATTCCAGTAAGAGACCACACGGTTAGTGAAGTGACATTGCCTGTGTTTTGATGAAATTATCTCCTTGTTGAGTCTAAAGTTGTGCTGTAGGACTCACGGTATGTGCCTGTGGACTAGGAGGTTTGGGCCGTGCAAGAAACCATGGTACAATTTATAGGTAAGGGTTAGATCAAGCTGGAGGCGGTGCTGGCTCAGGGTTAGGAGCTGCAGTCGAGCTAGGCGGGCTGAGTAGGGAATGGGTTTTTAAAAGCTGGCAGCGCTTGAAAACAGAGCAGGTAAAGTATTTTTGTACTTTTTCGATTTCGCGGCTATCAGTCTCATTCAAACTGTTCCAGACCTGAGCCCCATTCTCCAAAAGCAGATGAACAAATGTGCAATAAGCTCTCACAAGACGGTTGGCATTATGGGAAAGAAAGCATTTGTTAATTTGGGGCCGTGCAAGTGGAGTGGAAGCACAGTCCCTTCTTAGCCATGGACCAACCCTATTACGGATTTTGAAAATATGATTGTCTGCAAAATATTCCATGGGCAATTTACAGAGCTGCGAGTAGGCTCAATGGACGCAGCAAACACAGAGCTTTAATCGAAAAAAAGTTTGCTGAATTTGGTTAAGAATTGACCAAGTTATGGCCAAAAAACTTTTTAAAAAGTGTCTGTCCATTATCTGTCTGCCGATTCTAGGCTAAAAGTACCCTGGCTAAAAGTACCCCGGCTAAAAGTACCCATGGCTAAAAGTACCCCGGCGAAAAGTACCCATTTAGATTTTTGCATGTTTTATTTGAGTACATTTTTAATCATTGAATTATTTCTTCTTTATTTATTTATTTATTAAGGATGGTTAGCTAGTGGGCTCAGATTGCTTTTGGGTCGCTACCCAATCCACACGGTACAAAGAAGAAAGACAATCTTCAATGCACTTAAGGCGGGAGATCCTGGGATTCTTAGTCATCATAGCCTCATTAGCAAAGGTATCAGTGAAGAACAAATACCTGTCACAGCAAATATTTGTTGAGGATAAAATGCAAATATTAAACATTGTTCACTTAAGTATTTCAATCTGCGCATTTTTGGACGTTCTTAGGACACAGTCAGTTTTCATGCAATGAAAAGGCAAAATGAAAGAATAGATGTGTATTATCACAAATCTGTCGGCACATAGAGGAGAAATTAGAACTTTAGACAATGGGGTCTGCATGG